>CM069914.1:100981857-101069857 GCA_036172215.1 Camellia granthamiana | reverse complement strand
ATCACATTGTATGAGAAAAAATTGTGTCTGATTTTGTAACTGGATTTGTTGTAGAATAACTAAATTCTTTGTGATTAAAGAATAGATGCAATGAAGAAAATTACAAGTTTGAAAACTCCACACAAAGACTGATTCAACAAAGTACCAAGACTTTGGAATATTGAGTCTACGGTTATTTAATTTCTATGTAAAATTGTGTATGTACTTCGAAACTCACTTATCAAGAATTCATTTTCCTCACAACCAACCATTGCTATGGCTGTCTCCAACTCATGGAACTCCCCCCTCCAATCACATATTTTGTTTTGTTCTGTTTTCTTCTACTTTGTGATCACCCTTTACTACTTCCCTCTTCATGCGAATGCTCTGAGCTTCAACCTCACCAATACTAATCAAATGTCTAAAGATGTTGTTCTACAAGGATATGCTAATGTTTCCAACGAAGGCATCGAAATCACCCCTAAAAAACAAGGGTTGATAGCCGGTCGAGCCTCATATAAAGATCCTCTTCACCTTTGGGACAAAGCTTCTGGAAAACTGACGGACTTCAACACCTATTTCTTGTTTGTCATTGATTCACAAGGAAACTCGAGTTTTGGAGATGGGTTTGCATTCTTCCTTCTTCCTTATAATTTCAATTCCAATCTTGCAACAGGTGCAGCCATGGGTCTTCCAATCTTGTCAATCGACCCCCCCAACTCGACTCGATTTGTTGCTGTAGAGTTTGATACCTATCAAAATCTGGGTTGGGATCCACCCAACATCACACCTGGAACTCATGTAGGTATCGATATCAACTCTATCACATCTAATGCCACTGAAATATGGTACAATAACATAACGTATGGAAAAGAGAATGAAGCTTGGATTAGTTATGATTCTAGTTCGAAAAAATTGAGTGTTGTTTTCACTGGATATAAAAACAATAGCAAAATTAACAGTTCCCTTAGTTTGTCTGTTGATCTAAGGGACTTCTTACCAGAATTGGTTACAATTGGCTTCTCAGCTGCAACAGGAGGTTTGTATGAGAAACATACTGTCAAATCATGGTCGTTCAATTCGAGTTTACAAATCAGTGTGCCAGGCAGTCCTAGTCCCAATCCTAGTCCTAGTCCCAGTACCAGTCCCAGCACCAATTCCAGTCCAAGCCCCAATTCTGGTATTGGAAAGAAGATGAGTGGTGGGATTGACTATCAGATCATCTTCTGTGGCTGGTTGGTTGGCTTTGCTTGGCTTTATATTGTGGGAAAGTAGAGCGAAAGAAGAAGATCAATGTCTGGGTAAAAGTTGGTATCTAGAGCATTGACCTTTACAATCCATGATTTTGCTTATCGATTATAGAATATCAATGAACTTTTGTAGAGGGTTTGTTGGTTGATGTATGTTTTTGTTTCGATATGTTTTGTTTGTTGTTGCTTTTCTGTTTTGTGAGGTGATTAGTGTCATCAGTTTGGCTACTTCTTGTCATTTGTTTTCTTTGCTTTTTTCCATTGTTGATGCTAGTTGTTGGTTTCTTCTCAACTCTTTGTTCTTGTCTAGTTGGGTGTTTGCAAATAATTTGATCATCAATAGGTGTCAATGAGATGTGAAGATTTAGTTATAAAACGTGATGTATAGATAAACATGGATAATACAATATACATAAGACATAAAACAAAATTAGTAATAAGTAATTCGCGACAATATATATATATATATATATAACCAATAACACAGTAAACACGAGAGTTATAATGAAAAGGCAAAAATAAACAAAAACAAGTGATAAATATTTGGTAGGACTGACTGACTCACCAATCTGACTCAAAACACTTTATAACAGTAGCAAAACTCAACACATATACAGGACTATCTTCATATCCAAAGTAAATTCAATCTTTCTCCTCCAATACATATTATATCTCTATATTACTATATTTGCAAATGAAGAACCTAAAAGTTGCAGCTTGCATTATACCTTCAAATGGTATCCTCACCTCATCTAAAAAGAAAAAAGGAAATTTGAATATCTATCTTCTATCTATCTATTTATACTATTATAAAGTGAACACCCTTGTGTATCATGAAGCCTTTGTTTCTTATGCTGCCAAGTGTCTATTTTTTTTATTTAAGATAAAAAAAATAATTAAAAAAAAAAAAAATAAGATAGATGAGAAGAGAGGATTTGAACCTTAGACTTATGTCATGTCAAATGAATAAGACTCTTATCATTTGACTAGAACACAATATATAATAAATATTTTATTTTATTTTTATTTATTTAACTTGCACACGCATCGCGTGTGGCAATCGCTAGTATATATATATACACACACTATAAACCTAATGAATTTATGAAATTAATTGGTGTTTATCAAATATCATGGAATCTAGATTCAGGTAATAAAATTAACGAACCAATCAAACACAACACAACATGCATATAGCACAAATCAATCAAATACACTTTTAGCATTCAATCAACAAAGCAGCCAGAAAACTTTACAGAAACGATGCGATGAGGGGGGCCGCTGGCGATGGTCGGGGAGGGAGGTTTAGGGTTTAGATTTTTTGGATTTGCGCAATTAATAATGAAGATGAGGATATAATAATTGTTAATTTCATTTTTTTTTAGAGGATGACTAGACTTGTGTATTGACAAAAAAATATAACGGTTACAATAAAATTTAATTTAAAATCATAAAAAGACTATTTATAAGCGCTTTGAGAGTAAACCACAAAGTGGCCAAATAATTTGGCATCCCAAAAAAATAAAACAATTTAGCTATTCATCAAATATCATAAAATCATACAAATATGATCCATTTTTAAAATGAAAATATAATTTTACCTACAATAATATGATATTTGTATCTCAATTTTTAATTTATAACAATTTAACTATGTAATGCTTAACTAATTCTTACCACACCTTTGTGATAAATTATGAATTTTTAACATTTCTCGTTTTTAATTGACTGAGAAATTAATATAGTTTGATAGATTATTATTACTATAAGGTATATCAATGAGGGACGCGGTATCGAGACATGGGTGGCGTGGTGGGAAAGGGAAGTGATGAGTTAGAAGAAATTATTCAGTAGGTTTGGTATACCACATAGGGACAGATTCAGAATTTTCATATAAGGGGAGTGAAAATAGAAAAATGGTTAAGAGCTCTAAACTTAGAGCTCTAACGTGTGTATAGGTCCCACATGATGTGATGTTTTGATCTTGTGTGTGTGTGTGTGTTTTTTTTTTCCCAGCTCACTAAAACTAATTTAGAGCTGAAAATTTAGGGGGATGTATCATTGTTGGTGAAAATATATATACTAACAAAAATTTTAAATAAAAATATAGATTGCAATATCAATTTTCTACCGACATAAAAAATCGAAAATAAGATGAAACACATACAAATAAGCTGTTACCCAAAAAGCAACCCAAGAGGGGGTGAATTGAGTTTCTAAATAAATTGCTAAATTAAAAAATATTCCCAAATAATAAACAATTAACAATATGAAATAGTAAAGATGAGTAATAAATTAAAATTTAATCCAAATGAAAAATAAATATGAAGCAATATAAATGAGACTAATAAAAATAAATTAAGAAAGGAACGGAAGAGAGAGCAAACACAGAATTTATAGCAGTCCGACTCAAACCAAACCTAAGTCCACCTCAAGATTCTCTTTGAGATTTCTTCACTATTCGTCAAATAGAAATTACACTCCTACCTTTACAGGTGCTAGTGAATCTTAATAATTGATCAATCCTGATCACTCCAACCAACTAGTTGTCAATATGGTGCTAGTCACACCTAACCCAAGTGATTTTATCTAGAAAAATCACTCACAAAAAATATAACTCTCTTTTACAAGAAAAATGATAAGGGATTGGAAACCCTTTTATAATAAAAGCTCAAACACTCAACAAATTTCTCTCAAAGAAATTATATAGCTCAATGAAAATGCACAACACAATGTTTTAAGAATTCTTGAATATCACCCACAATTTTTCACCACTTATATGTCTTTTCTTTTCTCCACAAAACTTCTTTTATAGCCATAGAAAAAACTAGCCATTGCAAAAGAGATTCTAGGTAGGCTCCTCTTTCCTTCTATTTTTCTTCCATTTGAATTTATTAGCCTTTTGGACTTGCATCATTCTTGCCAAGAAACACTTCAAATCAATCAAATGAAGTAAATGAATAAGAAAAGATATGGAAATGATTTGAATTATATATATATATATATTAAATTAAAGTATTCAAAAGATGCATAATAAATTTAGTTATTTTTAAATCGGTACAATCTATATTAAAATGACAAATTTTATTTTCATATTTTGCGTCAAATGATTGTAAAAAAAATATAAGTTAAAAAATCCCAATTTATCTCATAATATTTTAAATATCATCAAAATCAAACCATAGAATTAACATAAACATTTTTGTTTATCCACATTGAAAAAGATGACAATTATAAAAATAATTTATTTATTAAAGTGAGGTATTTTAAATTGTGCTTGACACTCTTTCATATTATTAAAAGTATCAATGCTACAATCAATTTTAAAATCTTGCATAATGTCTTCCTCAATGAATATGATTAAATAACTAGTTAATATCTTATTTTATTATTTGGAAATAGGATTTGTTATCAAAGGTAGTTATAAAAAAATAAAAAAAAATTAACTTTAAGGAGATTTACGTGTAGGTCTTAGTAGATGGACTTATTATCCAATAAGTTATATGATAATTAATGACATTTTTTTATCAAACATTACTAAAAAAACGTTACTAATTGTTGATTTTCAATGACAATTTAAAAATTTTATCACAAAAATGCCACTAATTATAAGTTTTAGAGACAGTTTAAAAAAATTATCACAAAAAAAGTCACTAATTTTCAACTTTCAGTGGCAATTTAAAAAATTCATCACAGAAAAACGTCACTAATTGTAAGTATTAGTGACAATTTATAAAAATCGTGACAAAAAGGTTATTAATTGTCAATTTTTAGCGACATATGTAAAAAATGGTAACAAAAATTTATTGTTAGCGACAATTTTATTAAGACCTTTTTTCAATAGAACTTGATGGGAATTAAATCTAACTATTATAACCTATTGGTAGTTTACCCTTAATTTTATTATGTTTTGTTATACTTTGATCCAATGTTTTATTGATATAGAGGAGCAACCACTTAAATTTTTAAAAATAGAGGATGACCGCTTAAAATTTGAAAAAAAGAATACTTAGAGAAGGCGAACTCCTTTAAGGAAAATGTTTAGGAACTCTAGAGGAAGAGCTCTAGAGAGAGCTCTAATGGTGGGTTTCACCATGTAATGTGATATTTTGGCTTGTATTTTTTTTTTTTTTTTCTTTTTTTTTTCTTTTGCTTTGCCACATCACTAGAGATCATATTAGAGCTCTAGTTTTAGAGTTCTTAATCACTTCCCCTTTTATAATTTGAAGATAATTATAATTAATAGTACTATAATAATGGAGGTTTTTGAAATCGTAAGGGAGGTGATTGCCCTCTCTTCCTCCCCTCTTGGTCCATCCTTGATATCATGTCATTATTTTGTTGTGGTGAGCCAAATTATTAAAATTTTAAGAAAAATGGTAGGTATCGTTTTAAATTAAATTAATAACAAATTGAAATGTTCCTAAAACTTCTCGTGGGCTAATAATTGTTTCGAATTAATAATAATTTGTTCTTATTAGTCGGACACATGTTGATGTGAAATAGCAGATCCATCATCCATGGAATAACTTCATGTGAGTTAGGTTTTCAAGTTAGAAAATGAAGACCAGGTAATTTGCCTTTTAACAATAAAATTTGACTCCTTTTTTTCATGACTAAATTATTATTATTATTTTTTATAAATTTTACTTAACAACAAATAGTTTAGATTGAAAAAATAAAAAATTAAAGTTTAAATAAATAAAATTAAAAACTCAAAATTATTTTGTTACAAGATTCAAACCTTAAAGTTCTTGTATCTTTTTCTTATAATTATTATAAGAAACATTATATTATTTTTTAAGTATATTTAACATTTGATAATCATAAACAAATATATGTATATATATATACATATGGTGGGCAATGTTTGTGGTGATAAATCCAAAACAAACACAGAAACACATCGGCCAATACAAAAAATTGCCTGGTGGAATTGATAATTACTAAATACAATAAAATATTGTACTGGGAACTTTTTGAAACAATTTATGTATGTTATCCTAATTTGATCACCATAGTATTTAGTAATCAACTTATTCAGGCATACAAAGCTGTTGCAGATGAAGAAGAAGCTGCAAAGGATGAGATTAACTTTGAGGAACCTGTGTTGTAACTCTAGTTTGAAATAGGAGCAGAGTATGTTGCCACTGGCATTTTTGCTGGGAGAATGGGCAATGGAACTTCAAAATTAAGCACATAAATTGCTTGCCTAATTGAAGGTCAGAGATTGTGATCTGGGTGAGCACACCAAAGCCCAACAATCATCAAGCATTCTATTTCTTCTTGAACAAAATTTGGGCATATCTTCGGATCCACTGCCGCTTCAATAAGCCTATTGGAACCATAAAGGTCCCAAATCCATTCCACTAATATCATTTGACTTTTTGGGACCATGAAATCAATGGGCTTTCTTCCACAAGCTATCTCCAATGCCACAACTCCAAAACTGTAAACATCCAATTCTTTACTGGCTTTGCCTATCCTCAGATATTCAGGTGCCATGTAGCCCCTAGTTCCTGCCAAAATTGTTGTTTTCGAATCTTTTCCGTGGTTGACAAGCCTAGCTAATCCGAAATCCCCAAGTTTGGCATTGAAATTTGAATCTAACATGACGTTACTTGATTTTACATCCCTGTGCAACACACACTGCTCCCATTCTTCATGTAGATAAAGCAGTGCCGAGGCCAAGCCTTGAGCAATTTTGTACCTCATTGCCCATGTCAACAAGCTTTTTTCTTTGAAGAGATGGTAATCTAAGCTTCCATTTTCCATGAAGTCATAAACAAGTAGGAGTTCTCTTTTCTCATGACACCAACCAATTAGTTGCACCAAATTTCTATGCCTCAATTGACTAATGATCTTCACTTCTGATGTGTACTTCTTTGTTTCTTGTTTTGATCCCTTTGATATCCTCTTCACAGCAATACAGGAGTCGGATTCCTTCAAGAAACCTCTATAAACCTCACCAAATCCTCCCTCTCCAAGCTTCTATTCCTTGTCGAATTTATTTGTAGCACGAAGCAATTTACTATACGAAAATTTCTTTGGCCCGGTACCTGCCTCGAAGTCATTTTCCACAGATAGTTCAATGGCAAACTCATCTTCTTCTTTTGCTTTACTACTTTTCTTCCACAAAACAAAGCCAAGCAGGGTCAATACACAAATCAAAACAGATGAGCCGACAATCAATCCCACCATTGGTGCCTTTTTGTTGTCTTTTCTCGAGATTTGCAGACTCGAATTGAATTGCCATGATTTGATAGTATTTTTCTCAAAAAGTCTTCCTGTTGCAGCTGAGAAGCCAATTGTAACCCATTCTGGTAAATACAAGCTCAAATCAACTTGCAAACTAAGGACACTATCAATTCTAGTATTATTTCTAGAACCAGTCAAAACAATGCTGAAATTTTTGGAACTAGAATTATAACTAATCCAAGCTTCATTTTCTATACCAAAAGTAATGTCATTGTACCAAACTTCAATAGCATTAGATATCAGAGAGTTGATATCGATACCTACATGAGTTTCATTGAGCACATCGAACTCTGGATTATGAAAAGTATCAAACTCCACAGCAACAAAATGATTGGTCGCATTTGATGACTGGGTTACGTTTGGAAGGCCAAGAGAACCACCAACTGTCATATTGGAAGTGGAACCATAAGAAACAAGGAAGAATGTGAGCCCATCTACGAAGAACGAATTTCCTTCTGAATCAATGACGAACATGAAATAGGTGTTGAAGTCCGTCATTTTTCCAGAAGCTTTGTCCCATAGGTGAAGAGGATCTTTATATATGGCTCGACCAGCTTTGTCCACTCGATCTGCGCCTCGCTCATTTGGGGTGACTTGGGTGCCTTCAAGGGTGATATAAGCATCTCCTTGCCAAATTATCTCCCCATTTACATGTTGACCAATATTAGTCAAGTTAAAGCTCACTGCAGTTGCATGAAGAGGGTAGTAAAGGGTGAAGAAGAAGAAGAAGAGAGAACAAAGAAGAATTCTACTTGACAAGACTAATGTGTTCCAAGACTTGTATGCATCCATAGCCATGGTTGGTATTGTTGTGAGCAAAATAAATTCTTGAAGAAACTTAAGCCTTTCATACTATGGTATTGTTGTGAGGAAAATAAATTATTGTTTGCACTGATTTGTATTTTAAACAGAGAAAACTATGGTGCACGTTGTGGATCGGCAAAGAAGAATTTTCTAATGCCTTTCATACTATGGTGGCAACCCCAAAGCATCACCCCCAAACAACAAAGACAGAGGCAACTGGCTGAGAATTGTTGAGAATAAAGATTATGTGATTATGAAAATTAACGATAATTATAATATTCAATTACAAAATTAATTTAACGTTTTGTTCTTGGAAATTACTTAACTCTATGAACTAAAAGCAAATGTTATATTTGACATGTACTGGCCAGTTGTGGATTATTTTCTATCTGACTTGGTCTAGATTCCAGATCCAATATAAGCAAATAAGTGAAAATTATTGGAGCTGGACTCCATCATGTACAGGACGGTGATATCTAAACTCGTGGGATCCATTATGAGTTCCGTTTTAATCATTCAAACCGTTCATTTTGTCGATCTTTTGTATATCATCCTCACAAAAAAAATCCCATTCTGGTAAGTACTCTCTCAAATCAACTTGCAAACCAAGGACAGTTTCAATTCTAGTATTATTCATAGAACTAGTGAAAACAACACTCAAATTTTTCGAACTAGAATTATAACTAATCCAAGTTTCATTTTCTATCCTAGATGGTATGTCATTGTACCATTAGATATGAGAGAGTTGATATCGATACCTACATGAGTTTCATTGAGCACGTCATACTGCGGATTATGATGAGTATCGAACTCTACAGCAACAAAATGATTGGTGGCATTTGATGACTAGGCTACGTTTGGAAGGCCAAGGGAACCACCTATTCTCATATTAGGTGCAAAACCATAAGGAACAAGGAAGAATGCTAGCCCATTTGCAAAAATCGAGTTTCCTTCTGAATCAATGACAAACAAGAAATAGGTATTGAAGTCTGCAAGTTTTCCAGAAGCTTGTCCCATAGGTGAAGAGGGTCTTTATATGTAGCTCGACCAACTGTGTCCACTCGAGCTACACCTCGCTCGTTTGGGGTGACTTGGATGCCTTCAGGGGTGATATAAGCATCTCCTTCCCGAATTATCTCCCCATCTACATACCAACCAATATCGGTGAGGTTGAAGCTCAAGGCAGTTGCATGAAGATAGAAGTAGTAAAGGGTGAAGAATAAGAAGAGAGAACAAAGAGGAATAGTACTTGATGGGGCTATTAATGGGTTCCGAGAGTTGCACACAGACATAGCCATGGTTGGTTTTGTTGTGAGGATCAAAACTAGTTCTTGAGGAAAATTAAAATTTTTGTGATTTTCTGATTGTGTACTGCTTAGTTTTCGTCATGCCAGGTTTTCTTTCATTTCAAATGAACAGAAAACAGGGTATGTGACATTTTTTTTTTAATTTTTAAATTCAGTTCCGATTCGTAGCTCGAAATCGGAGTGGCTCGAATGGCTCGACGTCAAAACGACGTCGTTTTGATTTTTTTTTTTTCCCCCTTCTCTCTGGTCTGAAACTGAGACGAAGAAGAAAGAAGAAAGGAGAAAGAAGAAAGGGGAGGGGAGAGAGAGAGAGATCAACCTCCGAATTTGAACATGAATTTTTTGTTCAAAATCTGATGCAGATCCAGATCCATTTTCATCAACATCAAATTTTTTTTTATCAAAATCTGAAGCTTGAAGAAAATTTTTTTTTTAAAGATTTTTAAAGATCTGAAGCTTGAAAAAAAAAATTTTGTTAAAAGAATTTTTTTTTTAAAGATCTGAAGCTTGAAGAAAAAAAATTCTTTTTGAAGACTCAGATTTTTTTTTTATCAAAATCTGAAGCTTGAAGATTTTTTCTTTTTGAAGACTCAGATTTTGAAGAAAAAATCGTTTTGTCAGATTTGAAGCTGTTATCAAAATCTGCAAACTCAGATCAGATTTTTTCCTCTGCAGATCCGAATCATCTTCATCATCTTCATCAATTTCTACAGACCCATCTTCTTTTTCAAAAAAGAGAGGAGAGATGAGAGTGAGGGAATGGATCATTTTTCTTTTTTTTTTCAAACTCCTTCATCTTCTCATAGAGAAGAAAAAAAAGAGGCTTTTTTTCAACTCCCGTTCTCTCTCTCCGATCCCTCCTCCTGAAACACCCATCTTCTTTTTTCTTTTTTTTTTTCTACTCCATCTTTTTTCAACTCTGCCATGCTTTCTTCTTAGAGACCCTAGATCCACGAGGGAAGAAAAAAAAAAAAAAGAAAAAAAAAATAGAGATGATCTGGGTTAGCAACAAATTTGTGTTGATTTTTTGTGTTTGATCTAATCGAATCAAACATTTGTGTTGATCAAACAAATTTCCAAACAAACTCTTCTCTTCCCTCTCCGTCTCTGTGTTCGAAAGAATGGAGGGGAAAGAATGAAAAGGAAAGAAATAAAGAAGAAAAAGAAAAAAAAAAAAAAAAAAAAGACAGCCCAAAACGACGTCGTTTTGGGCTGTCGAGCCAATCTTTTCGAGCTACCAATCATTTTTGTTTTAAATTTGTTTGGCATTTTTTATTTTTAAATTTGTTTGGCTTCTAGTTCTAGACGAACTGACATTTTCTGTCATATGTGATTAAGATTTTTTATTTTTTCATTTTAGAACTGTTTATAAACTTTTTCTTGGGTAATGCTATGGTGTATGCCAAATTATTACAAATGTCATTTTCATAACTGTAAAAAAAAATTATAACCAAACATCAGTTACATTCATCGGTTCATCATCACCCCCAAAAAACCCAACATCAGTTACATCTCCACCAACAATTCTGTTTAACCCCTAGTAATTAATCTCCATAAGATTAAACCAAAAATCAAACATCAAAACACTCAAATCAAATACATCTATATTCTGATTTTCAAAGACGTACTCAATGCAAATTATTGGAATAATAATATTAGACCATGGAAGGTACTAACCAGGCATAGAATCTGCGGAAGAGAGGTTGGTGATGGTGGATTTTGTGAAGAATGAAGGGGGTAGGGGTGAGATCCAATTTGGTGCCGACAATGCTCAGCATTGCGGTCCATGCGGCAGCGATTTTGTTGAAGGAAGGCGGATAGTGGGATTTGGTTTGGTTCATCAATTTGACTGCTTTTTTAAGGAGCAGCGCTGATCGGTAACGGAATGGGAGACGACACTGACGGTAGAGGGGGCGCAGTGTGAGCAATTGTGTTTGGGATTGGATTATGTTAGGTATGTGGCGTTACTTGTACCAATTAATATATTAATATATAATCTAATATTATTATTAATTTTATTTATTTTATAAATTATAAATTTTTAAAATTTTTAAAATTATATCACATCATCTATTAAGACCAATTGATGTATGTAGTATTATTTTTTTAGGTAGGATGAGCATTGGTTCAATAGTAAAATTTTGAATTGGATTATGAGTTTAATTATCGGAAAATCATTTTATACATTATGTCAATGATTAAGTGTGTATTTAATTTTCTTTTTCTTTCAAGTATCTATTAATGTGTATTAAGCCTCCGTTTGGGAAGCCAAAAAGCCAGGCTTTTTGGCTATTTTAGCCACAAAAGACAAAATAGGCTTTTTTAGCCACAAAAAACAAAACATCACATCCAACCTATAATCATTACACTCCTCTCTCACAAAAAAAGTCAAAAAAGCCAAAAAGCCAAAAAGCCCTTCCCAAACCAAACTTTTAAGCCCAGGCTAAAATAGCCAAAAAAGCCAAAAAGCCAAAAAGCCAACCCACTTCCCAAACGGAGGCTAAGTGAGTATTGTTTTTTATTTGATTATTTTAGGCAACTTATTATTTTAGTTTAAAAATTTTAAAGTGATTAAAAAAATTCAATAAATTAATAAATTATACAAAAATAAAAAATAAAAAGATTCTACCTTCTTTTTATTTTTTGCACTTTTTTTACTAAAAAATTAAAAATTTATTCTAAATATATTAATTTTTTATCTCATATTTTAATCAAAAAATTAATAAAATGATTTGTTTCCAAACAAGATCTTATTTTTGTTTTTAGTGAATTTTTTTTTAAACAAATTACACTTGGAAAATGAGTTTAACGAGAGAAACTAAAAAATTCAAAAATTTCAAAAATAAAGTTCAGAAAGATATAATAATAATAATAATAATAATAATAATAATAATAAGCTAAGAAATATTATTAAAAATTTGCTGCTTATTTTGACTTTTTCAAAAAAAAAATAATTTTGTTTTATTTTTTAAATTTGTTTACATAAGACAAATAAAAAAAAAAAAAAAATTTAATATATTTAAAAATATATATATATATATCATTAAAGATAAAAATAAATAAATTGGCATCCCACACACATTATGAGTGAATGATGTGTGGTTTTGAGATAGGATTGATGCTTAATAAATTAGAGTTGTGATTTGATGTGGTCAATTTTAACGATAAATTTCTCAAGAGTGAGGTAGATAGTGCCATATGCGCTATGTGCTACCAGATATTTCTCCCTGTTAAACAAAGATACTCTACATGGATGGATTGTCTGAATTGTTAGTTAATTAGCGTTTGCTCGTGCCTAAAGGCACGGTACAAATAATGTTAGAATTAAAATATAATTGTAATCTCAATACTATTTAAATTTATTTTTTAATTTGATAAAATCACAAATTTATTATAAAATTTTGGAGTTCTCACAAAACTCCCCACGAAAACTCGTTTCTGCTTATATAATATATAGCCAAATAGATAGATATGTCTGGCATAAATACAATTTCCTCGGGTATACATACAATGTTGCTTTTGCTTATATAATTAATGCATGATCCTAGCTATGTTTGAAATGCCTAATGTAACACATGCAAAATGTAACTAAGTAGGCTCAGCTATCTAAGATGGCAGATGAATGCAACAATTGATACATGTATTCAAATAGGTATTGAAATACAATGCAATTTGAATGATGCGCCGAGCCCGGTGTATGCAAGACAGATGAATGATGCACGCATGCAAGCATAAGGATGCTAATTGAAACATGTCTTAAAACTAACCATCGAAAGCTGATAAGTAAAAGGGAGAAAGACGTGGGATTGGAAGACATTCACACATACACACGCACACTTATTACAACATTTGCCCTCTCGACGGAGGGTCCGAATGAATTTAGATAACTAACTACGCATGCGGTTGATATTATATTTTTGTGGATATTAGTAGACCTTTTTTGTGGATATTAGGAGACAATTGTAATCCGCATGCAGTTCATATTGTATTTTTATGGATAGTGCTGAAATTCGATTGTGATGTTTATGAAAATGAACAGATTTTTGTATTGATTTGTAATAGATATTTTATTGAACAGGTTATTGAAATACGCAGGGAATTGTTACTAAAAAGAAAAAAATTCGGAAGAAAATAGTACCCTCATTTTCAAATTTTTTAATTTTTATTAGTGACGAAATAAAAAATATTGCTATTAGTTTTCAAAAAGCATGACGAATAATTTTGTCACTAATGATATAATACAAAACAAATAATTTCGTCACATTTGCTGAATATTTCGTCGCTAAATTGAAATATTTGATGACAAAATATTTTTTGTCATTAAATAATTTTCTTTTTTGCTCATTTTAATGACGAATTTTTTTGTCACCTTAATCTATATCATTGCTGAGGAAAACTTTCGTCACTAAAATATATTTGGTGACGAAATATTTCGTCGCCAAAAACAATTAAAATAAAATATTATTTAGTTTTGATGACGAAATTGATGTTTTAGAGGATGAAAAATTCAACATTTGGAGACGAAACATTTCGTCGCCAAAAATGAAAAATATGCGACGAAACTATTTTTCGTCACCAAGTACTTTTAGTGACAACATATAGGCCACGAACGTGGTGACAACTTTTTTTCGTCGCAGATCACTTTAGTGACGAAAATTTAATGTTTGGAGACAAAATCAGTCTGTCACCAAAGGCCTTTTTATTGTAGTGGCTAATTAAACTAATTATTACAAACCAGCTAATTAACTATGCTAAGCTAATTAATTATTAGAAAACTTTAACTAATTAAACAAATCAATTAAGTTACAAAGCCAATTAAACTTAACAAATAAAGCTTTAAAATGTGCTGCTACGGCTCTGTTTGGAAAATGAATATGCATGCGCTCGGTTTCTCGCCCCGAAAAGCTCTCCAGATGTTCTCTTAAGGCTCTGTTTGCAGGGTGTCTGCCAGTTCTTGTTGCTGAAACTTACCAAAACAGTGCTGGGGAGTGCACCAGTGGCCTGTCGGCCAAGGATGTGCAGTGCCGACCCCCATGTTGGGCAAGAGTAGGCACTGCCGGCCACGAATGGGAGGGTGCCGGCCATCAGTGATAGGGTGTCGGCCACTGGTGTGCTGTGACACCAAGCTGCAATAGAGCACAAAATAGAGAAAATGGAGGATCTCCCTAGAACATGTATGTACTATGCCCCTCTAAATCATCAAGGGAGAGGCATAATTGGATCCAAGACCATCAATCAAGCATCGCAATGCGTGATGGCCAAAGATCCAATTTGTACAAACTCAATAAATGCATGACAAACAAGACACTTAGACCATGTCCTTATCATGAGAGATCAAAGGCAATGGAGACCAAGGGAGATTGGCTCATTTCATCACTTCAAGTATGAAATGAACCAATCTTCCTCATGTTCAACACAACATCCGATCGAACACAATGCAAAGCAAGCAACATGTTATGCAAACAATCATGCTAATTTTGACATGTTAAGATGGCATGCATGAGATTCTACCATGCAAGCAATGCATGCATGGTATTGTTAAGGGGCCAAGAGCACCAAGGCTAGTGAAGAGAATAACACTATAAGCATGCATCACAATGCTCAAACAACCCAACCAGCTCAAAATAGAGTTACATCATGCCCAAAACAGTGGCAAAACATGCTGAAATGGAAGCTCAAAAGACTAGACAAACATGCATACATGTTGAGCTACAAACAAGGCACAATGCTCAACTCTCAAAGTCATTGAAAGAGGTATACATGGAGTGCAATGGCATATGTTCTAGCACTAAAATGTCATGCTAAATGACTTAAAATCATGCAAACAACCCATGTAATGCATGTTGAAAGGCCTAAGCATCAAAGCTAGTGAAGTGTATTACACTAGAGGCATGCAAGACAATGCTCAAATAGCCAAACCAGCCCCAAAAAGACCTTATACATGCCAAAACAGTGGCCAAAATGAACTGAGATGATAGCTTGAAAGGCAAGAAAATGATGCTCATGTAATGACTCACAAACAAGGTGTAAAGCTACAACTCTCAAGAGCACTTAAAGAGTGAACGACATGGAAGTGTGACAACACTATATGCTCTGAAATAACATACCAAATGATGCCAAAACATGCAAATACCTCAAGCCAAGCATGCTAGATACCTCAAAACTCAAAGCTATTCAAGGCTATTGCACTACAAGCATACATAACAAGCATCATACGCCCAAGAAGCCTCAAAATAGAGCTAAAGCATGTTAAAACAAGGGTAAAAACTTGCTGGAGTGGAGCCAAAACATGCTAGAATAATGGCCCAAAACACCAAGTATCCTAGGCTAGTGAACAAGGTTTACACTACAAGTGTAAGAAGCATGCATGAGGTGACCCAACCAGGCCAAAATAGTGTTATGCCATGCTAAAACAAGGCCAAAAATAAGCTGAGAATAAGCCAACACATGCTAGAAAAACATGCTCAATCATTAGGCTAACAAGGCATGCAACCAAGACAAGAGGAGAGGGGACCACCCCCTCTCATTTTGGACCTTAAAACAACATTTCTACTACTAAAAATCCACTGGATTTCAGTGGCTAAAAGGCCAAATAAAGATGACCTCAAAGGCCTTATGAGATGGCACAAAACAAGGCCAAACAAGCCACCAAAGGGGGTAAACCACCGCTAACTCAAATAAAGCCTTAAACAACCATTTTCAATACTTGAAAATAAAGCTTTTTGTAGTTAACAACTAAGCCTAAAACAGCATGCAAATGTGGCTAATATGGTATACAAAATAAGCTTAGGAAAGGGAATGTGCTCACCCTTGAAGCACAGCAGCAAGGCAGGTCCTTCTCTGAGCCAAAACCAGCCTTTTGAGTTCCAAACAATCCCTCAAAAGCCTTAGCTCCAAAGTAGTGGTGTTTGACTAGGTGTTCCTTTGCAAAAATGTGAGGAAAACACACTTTGTGATACTATTGAGCACAATATAGAGAGAGAGCGTGATAAATCCAGAGAGAGAGAGAGAGAGAGAGAGAGATGTTTTGTCTCTGAAATTGCTGAACCTTTGGAAAGGGGGAGGAGGCTCCCCTTATATAGAGCAATGCAATGCAAAGCTTGTTTAACAAGCTTGAAATGGCCTCCATTCCTCCATACAATGGAGGAGGGCTCAATGAAAACAGCTGGCTCAAAAGATCTAGCATAAAATTTGCTGAAACAAAGTGTCCTGCCGGCCATCAGTGGTGGCCGGCAGTGCTTCATTGATGGCCGGCAAGCCTTATCAATGGTTTGCAGGGCTAAATGCATGGCCGGCAGTACCAAAAAGTGGCCGGCAGTGCACCACAAGAAGCAAGCTAAAAGGACCAACACATGGTCCAAAAAAAGGGGCAGAAAGGATACAGGGTTTGGAAAGCTCAAACTTGTGATGTTCCACCGCGAAATTCGAGTACTCGACAAGCAATCGAACTTGTAATCGGATGTACCTGCAAGCACATCCAAGTCTTGAGGACGGTCAAGAATGGGGTATCTACATTTATGAAAACATATTTTCCACAAAAGGTGTAAATTTTCAAAAAATATGTAACGTTTTTCACAGAAGATGTAAGTTATGTCAGAAAAGGTGTAACTTTTTGTTTTCAGAAAAGATGTAGGTTCTAATAAAATGTGTAAATTTTATGAAAAAAATTATTTCACAAATGGAGTAACTTTTCAGAAAAGGTGTAAGTATTTCCACCAAAAGGTGTAAACTTTCAGAAAAGATGTAAGTTTTTAACAAAAAGTGTAGACTTTATGAAAACATATTTTCCATAAAAGGTGTAAATTTTCAAAAATAATGTAGCTGTCTTCACAAAAGATGGAACTTATGTCACAAAAGATGTAAATTTTGTTTTCGAAATAGGTGTAAGTTCTAATAGAAGGTGTAAATTTTATGGAAAAAATTATTTCACAAATGGAGTAACTTTTCAGATAAGGTGTAAGTATTTCCACCAAAAGGTGTAAACTTTTAGAAAAGGTGTAACTTTTTAGCAAAAGGTGTAAATTTTCAAAAAAGGTGTTAATGTTTTCAGAAAAGAGGTAACTTATGTCACAAAAGGTGTAACTTTTGTTTTCAGAAAAGGTGTAAGTTCTAATAAAATGTGTAAATTTTATGAAAAAAATTATTTCAGAAAAGGGGTAACTTTTTAGAAAATGTGTAATTATTCCACTAAAAGGTGTAAACTTTCAGAAAAGATGTAAGTCTTTATGAAAACATATTTTCCATAGAAGGTTTAAATTTTTTCACAAAAGATGTAAGTTATTTGACAAAAAGTGTAAGTTGTGTTTTCAGAAAAGGTGTAACTTCCAATAAAACGTGTAAATTTTTTTATTAAAATTATTTTACAAAAGGAGTAACTTTTCAGAAAAGATGTAAGTGTTTCAAAGAAAATGTGTAAATTTTCAGAAAATATGTAAATTTTACAAAATAAATTATTTCACAGAAAGTGTAACATTCCAGAAATAGTGTAAGTGTTTTCACAAAAGATGTAAGTAACTTCACAAAATGTGTAAGTTTCGTTTTTTCACTAAACGTGTAAGTTCCCAAAATCCAATCAAACTGTATTTGTGTTGTTCAAATAATGGCAATGTGTGAAAGAAGAGGCGTTTGGGAGGGCTTCGAATAGCGAGTCCAAGTCCAAGTCCAAATCCAACCACGTTTCTCAATGTAAAAGATAACCTGGATTTAATATAGAGGAAGTGAGGAAGAGAGATAGACCGAGATCGATAGACAGAGAGACCGAGATAGACAGGGTTTGACAGAGAGAGACAGACCGAGATTGACAGAGAAGAGACCGAGATCGACACAGACAGACCAAGATCGATAGAGAGAGACCAAGTTCGATGGAGAGAGAGAGAGAGAGAGAGAGAGAGAGAGAGAAAAAACCTTTGATTTGCGGCAGCGGCCGTAGCGGTGGCAATGTCAGACGGCGGTGACCAATGGTGGCTCGCGACGGTTGGTTGGTCAGCAAGGGTGAGGATTGGTGGTGACTGTTCTGTGTATGTGTGAGAGACAACAGAGAAAGTGTTGGTGTGGAACAGAGAAGAGGAGGGCCGGTTGTAATAAAATTTTCAACTGTTAGCGACTAAACTATTATTCGTCAATAAAATTTAGACCTTTTTTGGGAACTTATATTTTTTTTAAAAACAAAACTTACACCTTTTGTGAAATATTTTCTTTCCTAAAACTTACACCTTTTCTAAAAATTTACACCTTTTCGTGGAAATATTTACCACTTTTTTGAAAAATTACTTCTTTTGTGAAATAATTTTGTTCACAAAATTTACACATATTATTGGAACTTACACCTTTAGTGAAGACAAAACTTACATCTTTTCTGAAGTTATTTACACCTTTTCGGGAAAAACATACACCATTTTCTGAAAAGTTGTACTTTTTGTGAAATAATTTCTTTTATATAATTTACACCTTTTTTGAAAAATTAGAACAAAAGGTGTAAGTTCCATGAATATGTGTAAATATGATGAAAAAAAAATTTCGAGAAAGGTGACGAAAGGTGTAACTATTTTCACCATAAGGTGTAAACTTTTAGCAAAAGTGTATGGTAGCGTTTGGTAGAGTTTTGTAAATGTGATTTGAGAGTATGAGTTATGTTTTGAGTTTGTGTGTTGTGGAATTATGATTTGAGTGTAGAAAATTTGTTTGGTAAAGAGTTTTGAAAATAGTTTTGGAAAAGAAGTTTGATTTGAGTGGGGAATTGTTGATGTGACATTTGATATGTGATACAAAAATTTACAACTCATAACTAAACATACAACTCAAAATTATTTTAAAGCACATAAAAAATTTTAAAAATTTCAGAAAATATTTTTCCCGATTATATAAATCAATTGCAAAAAAAAAAAAAAAAAAAAAATATTTTACTGTTCCGGACAGCCGGCCGGACGACCGGCCGAACGTCCCGTTCCCTCACAGACTGTTACAGCTTTCGACAGAATGTTACAGAACAAATTTCAGAGTTTTGGAAAACGATTTCCAGAATCGTTCCAAAACTCCTACCAAACACCATGCTCAAACTCACACGTTGAAAACGATTTCCAGAACCGTTCCAAACAGATGTTTTTCATAAAAGGTGTAACTTTTATGAAATGAAAGTTTCCATAAAAGTTGTAAATTTTCAAAAACGGTGTAAATTTTTTTACAAAAGATGTAAGTTATTTGAGAAAAGGTGTATGTTCCGTTTTAAGAAAAGTCCAAAGGTGTAACTTCCAATAAAAGGTCTAAATTTTATGAAAAAAATTATTTCACAAAAAGAGTAACGTTTCAGAAAAGGTGTAAGTATTTCCACCAAAAGGTGTATACTTTCAGAAAAGGTGTAAGTTTTTAACAAAAGGTGTAAACTTTATGAAAATATATTTTCCATAAGAGGTGTAAATTTTCAAAAACGTTGTAAATGTTTTCATAAACGATGTAAGATATGTCACAAAAGGTGTAAGTGTTGTTTTTAGAAAATGTGTAAGTTCCAATAAAATGTGTAAATTTTATGAAAAAAAAATTATTTCACAAAAAGAATAAATTTTCAGAAAAGGTGTAAGTATTCCCACCAAAAGGTGTAAACTTTCAGAAAATGTGTAAATATTTTACAAAAGGTGTAAAATTTATGAAAGAAAATTTTCCATAAAAGGTGTAAATGTTTTCATAAAAGATGTAAGTTATGTCACAAAAGGTGTAAAATTTCTTTTCAAAAAAGGTGTAAGTTCCAATAAAAGATGTAAATTTTATGGAAAAAAATTAATTCACAAATGGAGTAACTTTTCAGAAAAAGTGTAAGTATTTCCACCAAAATGGGTAAACTTTCAGAAAAGGTTTAAGTTTTTAACAAAAGGTGTAAATTTTAAGAAAGGAAACTTCCATAAAAGGTGTAAATTTTCAAAAAATATGTAAGTCATGTCACGAAAGGTGTAAGTTTTATTTTCAGAAAAGGTGTAAGTTCCAATAGAAGGTGTAAATTTAATGAAAAAATATTTCACAAATGAAGTAACTTTTTAGAAAAGGTGTACGTTTTTTCACAAAAGGTGTAAACTTTTAAAAAAGGTGTAAGTTTTTACAAAATGTGTAAACTTTATGAAAACATATTTTCAAAAAAGGTGTAACTGTTTTCATAAAAGATGTAAGTTATTTGACAAAAGGTGTAAGTACCAATAAAATGTGTAAGTATTTCCACCAAAAAGTGTAAACTTTCAAAAAATGTATAAGTTTTTAACAAAATGTGTAGACTTTATGAAAATATATTTTCCATAAAACGTGTAAATTTTCAAAAAATGTGTAATTGTCTTCACAAAAGATGTAACTTATGTCACAAAATGTGTAAATTTTGTTTTCATAAAAGGTGTAAATTTTTTGAAGATTTTTGTTTCACAAAAGGAGTAACTTTTCAGAAAATGTGTAAACTTTTAACAAAAGGTGAAAACTTGATGAAAAGATATTTTCCATAGCAAGCGTAAATTTTTTAAAAATGTGTAAATTTTTTCACAAAAGGTGTAAGTTTTGTTTTCAAAAAATGTGTAAGTTCCAATAAAAGGTGTAAATTTTATGGAAAAAATTATTTCACATAAGCAGTAACTTTTTAGAAAAGGTATAAATATTTCCACAAAAAGGTGTAAGTTTTTAACAAAATGTGTAAATTTTATGAAAATATATTTTCCACGAAAGCTGTAAATTTTCAAAAAAGTTGTAAATGTTTTCACAAAAGATGTAAGTTTTGTCACAAATGGTGTAAGTTTTGTTTTCAGAAAATGTGTAAGTTCCAATCAAATGTGTAAATTTTGTGGAAAAATTTATTTCACAAATGGAGTAACTTCTCAGAAAAGATGTAAGCATTTCCACCAAAAGGTGTAAACTTTCTGAAAATGTGTAAGTTTTTAATAAATGGTGTAAACTTTATCAAAACATATTTTCCATAGAAGGTGTAACTTTTCAAAAAACGTGTAAATATTTTCACAAAATATATAAGTTATGTCACAAAAGGTGTAAGTTTTGTTTTCAGAAAAGGTATAAGTTCTAATAAAATGTGTAAATTTTATGGAAAAAATTATTTCATAAAAGGAGTAACTTTTCAGAAATGTGTAAGTATTTACCCCAAAATGTGTAAACTTTCAGAAAAAGTATAAGTTTTTAACAAAATGTGTAAACTTTTTTAAAACATATTTTCCATAAAAGGTGTAAATGTTTTTAGAAAACATGTAAGTTATGTCACAAAATGTGTAAAGTTCTAATAAAAGTTGTAAATTTTTTGAAAAAAATTGTTTCACAAACAGACTAACTTTTCAGAAAATGTGTAAATATTTCCACTAAAAGGTGTAAACTTTCAGAAAATGTGCAAGTTTTTAACAAAAGGTGTAAACTTTATGAAAACATATTTTTCATAGAAGGTGTAAATTTTTCAAAAAATGTGTAAATTTTTTCACAAAACATGTAAGTTATTTAACAAAAAGTGTAAGTTTTGTTCTCACAAAAGGTGTAAATTTTTTTAATAAAATTGTTTACAAAAGGAGTAACTTTTCAGAAAAGGTGTAAGTATTTCAACGAAAATGTGTAAATTTTCATAAAAGGTGTAAATTTTACAAAATAAATTATTTTGCACCTTCCCGAAATAGTGTAAGTGTTTTCACAAGAGATGTAAGTAACTTCACAAAAGATGTAAGTTTCGTTTTTTTACAAAACGTGTAAGTTCCTAAAATCCAATCAAACTGTATTTGTGTTGTTCAAATAATGGCAATGTGTGAGAGAAGAGGCGTTTGGGAGGGCTTGGAATAGCGAGTCCAAGTCCAAATCCAAGCAAGTATCTCAATGTAAAAGAGAACCCATTTTTAATATAGAGGAAGGGAGAGATAGAGAGACAGATCGAGATCGACAGACAAAGAGACCGAGATAGACAGTGATCGACAGAGAAGAGACCGAGATTGACACAGACAGACCAAGATCGATAGAGAGAGACTAAGATTGATAGAGACAGACCGAGATAGACAGGGATCGATAGAGATCGGCAGAGAGAGAGACCGACATCGACAGAGAAGAGACTGAGATCGACAGAGAGAGACTAAGATCGATAGAGAGAGAGAGAAAAAAAAACCTTTGATTTGTGGCAGCAGCGGTGGCGGTGGCCGTAGAGGTCGCCGTGGTGGTGGCGATGTCAGACGGCGGTGAGCAATGGAGGCTAGCGACGCTTGGGTGGTTAGCAAGGGTCAGGATTGGCGGTGACTATTCTGTGTGCATGTGAGAGAGAACATAGAAAGGGTTGGTGGGAAACAGAGAAGAGGGGGGCTGATGGTAATAAAATTTTCAAGCTTTAACGGCTAAACTATTATTTGTCGATAAAATTTAGACCTTTTGTTGGAACTTACATCTTTTGTAAAAATAAAAAATTTACACCATTTTTCTAAAACGTTACACCTTTTGTGAAAAGTTTTCTTTCATAAAATTTACACGTTTACTGAAAACGTATACTTTTTTGTGAAAATACTTACACCTTTTCTGAAAGAATTTAATTCATAAAATTTTGTGAAAATACTTACACCTTTTGTGAAAGTTTACACCTATTTGTGAAAATATTTACACATTTTCTGAAAATTTCATAACATTTACACTTTTTGTCGAAAAATACACCTTGTGTGAAATTACTTACACATTTTCTAAAACCCATTACACCTTTTTTGAAACATTACACCTTTTATGACCTTTTATGAAATTATTAATATATTATATTAATTTATTAATTTACTTGGAAAGTGACCCGCTCAGCAGGTCACCAATATGTAAACTTTCAAAAAATATCGTATAACTCAATACATAAAAGGTCTAAATGTAAAATAAAAAGGGTGTAAGTGCCTTGCATACCATACGCAAGGCACACCTAAAAAAAGTCCAACAATCATAGTAGAATTTCAGGAAAGTAGGACCCGCTGGCGACTTTCGTTTTCAAGGTGGAAGAAAAGTTTTGTTGGAGTGGTCAAGTGTTAATTTCCTAAAAAGTGAATGTTATATGCTCTAATCATTTGAAAAGTATTCGTCATCATTATTATTGTGGAGCATGTAACACTAGTTACATTCTGCTGGTGTCGGAAAAATTATTTT
Organism: Camellia granthamiana; assembly: GCA_036172215.1. Taxonomy (NCBI): domain Eukaryota; kingdom Viridiplantae; phylum Streptophyta; class Magnoliopsida; order Ericales; family Theaceae; genus Camellia; species Camellia granthamiana. The sequence continues at coordinate 101,046,147 of CM069914.1, read as the reverse complement.
TTAATAAAAAAAAGTATAATTTTTTAAAATTATTTTTCATAATAAATATTTTTTTAATATTTAGTTGCATTCTTAAAATTAATATAATAATAATTGCATTAGAGATGGTGATAATGGAGATAGCAGTGGTAGCGGATGTGGGGATAGTGAGTTGGCAGTGGCGATGGAGGTGATGGTGGCTGTGGTTGTGGTGGTTATAGCGACCCCGGTCTTTTCCCATTGGATTATTGTATCTGGACTTATGTTCCGTGGATTCTGTTGTCATATTATTGTTGTTGTCATCCGTTAACGTCATTGTTTGAGTCTTAGGGTGTGTTAGACTTGTTTCGAGTAGGTGGTTTGAGTCTGGGATCAAACCCCAGATTTTTGAAGTTTCGGCCTTTCCGCTCGAGCGGACCTTCTTGCGCTCGAGCGGAGATTGCACACTTCCAGTATTTGTGAACCCTGCAAAACTTCTGCAGGTGTGATATCTACGCTCGAGCGGGATTTCTGAGCTCGAGCGTGTTGAGCTCGAGCGGTATTGTTTACGCTCGAGCGGGTAGTGTGTTCTTCGCGTGGGTTCTGGAATGGGAAAATCTACGCTCGAGCGGTTAACATTGCGCTCGAGCGGACATTGTTTTTGTTCTTTACGCTCGAGCGGTGTTTTGTGCGCTCGAGCGGGCCTGTCGAGTTTAAATACGCAGCAGCGTGTTTTAAAACAGTTTTTCAGCCTCTTTCAGTTTATAAAACCCTAGGTTACGAGTTTTCTCTCTCCCAACTCATCTTCTCTCCTAGGTTTCATCTATTTAGAGTGAGTATCTAACCTAGTTCCTTCATTAAAAAGGTAGAGTGAGTCGAGGGCTTCCATCTAATCTGAACGGTTTTTGATTTGGAGCACTTTGGAGTTTGGGCTATCATCTCCGTCTTCTTCTTTTTGGGTTCTTGCTTCGAGGTAGGGATTTCCTACTCCATTTATACGTTTTAATCCTAAGTGTTGGTGTTTTGGTATGTGGGGTTAGTTTGGTAATTTTGGGAGAAACCTTAGGGTTTTGGCTTAGATTAATTTGTATAATTAATTTAAGGGAAAAATGTGGAATTGGGTTTAATTCATGAAGTTGGGAAAATTATGAGATTAATGATATAGTTGGGTAGTTTAAATGCTTACCTATGAGAATGTGGACTTTACATTCATTGTTGTATTTATTTCTTGTTTAGAAATAACTGTTTTGGGCTATCGGTGGAGGATAGTCGTGATTGTTGTAGACCTTGCATGTGGCTTAGGTATAACTGGAATTAAGTCACTTATGTTGACTGTTGAATTAATACAGAACATTACTTGTATTGATTATGTGTTGTATATGGCAATTGTGTGTTTCATTGCATATGCATGTTGTTTGGAGAAGATAGGGGATGAACTCCACGGTTTAGGGGAAGATAGGGGATGTACCTCTAAACCGGATTTGTTGGGAGGAGATAGGGGATGGACTCCAGTAGCATCACTCATATGTGTGCTTATTGATAATAGCAATATTGCTATTCGTTGTTGATATGATACATCACCACCATGTGTATCAGTTGGGAAGTATGGAAGTGGATTTGATTGAGATCGTTATAACACCAGCATGTGTGTTTATTTTGTTATATGAAAGGTTTAACCTGATTTGTTATCCTTGTAGAGTTGTTTGGCCAGGTTCTGAGCCATGTCTGTATAAATGGAAAGTGTATTGTGTCATAGACAATATGTCATAGACAATGTAGACATTAGTGTCATGAAATTGGAAATTGATTATCTTGTGTTAACCACGTATCGAATGCTAATGCTTTAGTTAATTCTTATGCTTGGTTTAGTATTTTTCTACTGGGCTGTGGCTCACCCTATATGGGAACTTCATTTTCAGGTTCAGGTGGTTCACTACCTCCAAGGACTTAGCTTGTGAGGATTTGGATTCGAAGACTTGCTTTATTTTATTTGTTTTATTTGAATAACTTGTAAACTTTCAAGCCTAGGGCTTTATTTGTTTTTGAGTTAGAACTCATGGAAATGTGTCCAAGTGTTGGCTTGGCAAGATGTAAGCCCATAGGGCCTTTATTATGATGTTTTTATTTCATGGTACTCTGATAAGTGGAATAAAATACTTTATTTCTTTATAATTCCGCATGTTAATATTATGTATTATGGGTTTATTTTTGAGGGCGTTACAACTTGGTATCAGAGCGTACCGGGTTTGAATACTTTGGGTACGTGGGAAGTGATTAGAATCACAATGGGTTCGTCTCGTTTGATAGAGACTTAGTGTAATGTTATATGCTTATGTGATGATAACATGTTTATGTGACTATGTGGGTATGGAATGTAGTTTCTAGGATGTTGACTGGACCCTTGAGTCTCTGAAAGTCTTGTTGGAAAGGCACTTGATCAATGTTGTTTCCAACCGGAACTTTAGTGGCGCCTCGGGACTATCATTATCCAGGAATGAAATTCGTAGGTGCTTATGTGATTATGTGCTTACATGGTGTGATTTATTGTTGTCCAATGTATTAGGACGTGAGTGTTATAATTTTGGCACATTATTTAGAGTGCTAACGTCTTTATTTCATTTATTAGGATGTCAGGACGAGGACGAGGTCGTGGTAGGCGTGGTAGGCAGGCCAGGCAGGAAGTGCCTATACCGGAGGAGATTCCGGCAGTTCAGGAGGGTGTTGGCCAGGCCAATGTGGCCGAGCCAGTAGGACAGCAGTTTATGGGCGCTTTGGCCCAAGGGATAGCAGGGGCATTTCAGGCGTCAGTTGACATTCTGAGGGCTGCGAATCCAGCCCAGACCGTAGTTGCTGCAGATACAGGACCTGCTTTTCTGAAGAGGGAATTCTTCCGGTCTCACCCGGACGAATTTTTAGGTGACCCTAGCGAGCCGCTTAAGGCAGACGAATGGCTCGAATAGACAACGAAAACGTTTGAGATGCTAGGCATCGAAGACGAGGCACTGAAGGTGACCTTGGCATCTTTCCAGCTGAAGGGGGATGCGGGTCAGTGGTGGAAGTTCACCAAGGGTCGTATTGGAGGTACTTGGAAGGCTTTTGTTGATGCTTTTCAGGAAAAGTACTTGTCTCCAGCTGTTCAGGAGAAGTTGAGAGATCAGTTCCGCCATCTTGAGCAGAACAGTTTATCAGTGGCCGAGTTTGAGGCTGCATTCACTAGTTTGTCCAGGTTTGCACCTGAGTTGGTGGCGACTGAGGAACGCCGTTGCATTGAGTTTGAGAAGAAGTTGAGGCGTGGCCTCATGCTGAGAGTTGTTGGGTCTATGATTCGGGATTTTGGGCGTTTGGTTGATGCAGCAGCCCATACTGAGATTATGATGCAGGAAGAGGGGGAAAAGCAGAAAGGCTCCAAGAGGAGTCAGGATGGTCAGAGTGATGGCAGGAGGCAGAGAGGTTTCACTCCTCAGCAGCCTCAGAGTAGTTTTTCTAGATCCACTTTTCCAGTGCCGAGTGCTAGTTCTGGGAAGGGCAGTCAGGGAGACATTACCTGTTTCAAGTGTGGCCAGCTGGGTCACAAGTCTCCAGTTTGTCCTCAGAGGGGAGGAGTTCAGAGAGCAGCATCTTCTTCGGCTCGATCTCAGAGCCAGAGTCAGGGCAGAGGCCCACTCTCTTGTTTTCAGTGCGGTCAGCCGGGGCATCTGAAGAGGTTTTTCCCGCAGTTGAGTGGCACACCTGGTGCATCGGGTTTGAGGCAGACTCAGAGTAGTCAGCCAACTCAGTCCGTTCAGGCCTCGAGGGCCAATCAGGGGGCTTCATCGTCCCAGTCTGTGCAGCAATCTTATGCTCCGAGGGGTGAGCAGGTTGATCAGAGGTCGTCTGGGCGTGTGTATGCTGTTACCGCGCAGGAACCTGTACCGGCTCCGTCGGTTGTGAGAGGTACCTTTTTGTTTTGCAATTCAGTTGCTAGTGTTTTGGTTGATATGGGTGCATCTCATTCCTTTGTGTCTGCTGCATTTGCATCTATTTTGGAGTTGGAGTTAGCACAGTTAGCATCTCCTATTTGTGTAGTGTCACCTCTTGGGGGTGAATTGATCTTGAAACAAGGTGTTAGGGGTTGTGATATAGAAGTCGATGGTCATAGAATCCCTTTTTCTTTTGTGGTTATGCCCATGAAGGGTTTCGATGTTATCTTGGGTATGGACTGGTTATCGTCATACCGGGCATTTATTGATTGCTACCGTCAGAGGGTCACTTGTTGTACCGTTAGCGGAGAACGTTTTCATTTTCTGGGGGACCGGGTTGGTAATATGTTACCATCGGGGTATGATCCGCGAAGGCGGAGTGAGTTGAGTGGTCTACTTGCTAGCCTTGAGAGTAGTGAGTGTGATGAGACTCAGACTGTGTTGCCAAGAGTGGTATGTGAATACTCGGACGTGTTTCCCGAGGACCTTGTTAGTTTGCCACCTCATCGAGAGATTGAGTTCTCTATTGATCTAGTGCCCGGCACGGCGCCGATTTCTATGGCACCTTATCGTTTTGCCCCAGCCGAGTTAGTTGAGTTGAAAGTTCAGCTCCAGGAGTTGCTAGATAAGGGCTATATTCGTCCTAGTGTTTCGCCGTGGGGAGCACCGACCCTCTTTGCTAAAAAGAAAGGTGGTGCGTTGAGACTGTGTATCGATTATCGGAAATTGAATCGGGCTACGGTTAAGAATAAGTACCCTATGCCTCGTATAGATGATCTGTTTGACCAGTTGAAGGGTTCCCGTTGTTTCTCTAAAATAGACTTGAGATCGGGTTACCACCAGTTGAGAGTCAGGGAGGAGGATATTCCGAAGACGGCATTCCGTACGCGGTATGGCCACTATGAGTTCCTGGTGATGCCATTTGGGCTCACCAATGCACCGGCAGTGTTTATGGATTTGATGAACCGGATCTTCCGGGAATTTTTAGATCGTTTTGTGGTCGTCTTTGTGGACGACATTCTTATCTACTCATCTTCAGAAGAGGAGCACGAGGAGCACTTGAGAATAGTGCTAGAGTTACTTAGAGCCCATAAGCTTTATGCTAAGTTTGGGAAGTGTGAGTTCTGGCTAAAAGAGGTGAAGTTCTTAGGCCATGTAGTTTCTGGGGAAGGGGTGTCTGTTGATACATCCAAGACAGAGGCAGTGCAAGATTGGGCACAGCCTAAGAGTGTGTTTGAGATCCGCAGTTTTCTGGGATTAGCTGGGTATTACCGTCGGTTTGTGAAAGATTTCTCCAGGTTAGCTGCACCTTTGACTAGACTGACTCGGAAGGGAGTCAATTTTGTTTGGAGTGAGACTTGTGAAAAGTCATTTCAGGAGCTGAAGGTTAGATTGACCACCGCTCCGGTTTTGATTATTCCGGAGAGAGGGTTGGGTTATTCAGTCTATTGTGACGCCTCACGAGAGGGTCTGGGTTGTGTGTTGATGCAAGAGGGGAAAGTGGTTGCCTATGGCTCACGTCAGTTGAAAACTCATGAGAAGAATTACCCTACGCATGATTTAGAATTAGCAGCTGTGATTTTTGCCTTGAAGATTTGGAGGCATTATTTGTATGGTGAGAAATTTGAGGTATTCTCCGATCATAAGAGTCTGAAATATCTGTTTACACAGAAAGACTTGAATTTGAGACAGAGGAGGTGGATGGAATTTATTGAGGATTACGACTTCGAGTTGCACTATCATCCGGGGAAGGCCAATGTTGTGGCCGATGCCCTTAGCAGGAAATCTGTTGGTGACATAGCTAGTATAGCCATCCGAGAGTGGGAGATGTTGGGTGCACTTGGGGAGTTTGATTTGCTTTTGGGTGAATCCGTTGAGGCTGCGACCTTGTTTTCTGTTGTTGCACAGCCTACACTTGTGACTCGAGTGTTAGAGGCTCAGAGGGGTGATCTTGAGGTACAATCGCTCCGAGAAAAGATTTCCAGTGGGAAGGTTGAGAAGGGTTTGACGTTGTATCCCGACCTGAGTGTGAGATACCGAGACCGTTTGTTTGTGCCGGAGTCTTGCCGAGAGGAAGTACTTCGAGAGTTTCATCACTCGCGCCTTGCGGTACATCCGGGAAGCACTAAAATGTATCGGGATTTGGGTCGCCAATTTTGGTGGCGAGGTATGAAGAGAGATGTGGCAACTTTTGTGTCTAAGTGCCTTACTTGTCAGCAAGTGAAGGCCGAGCATCAGAGGCCTGCGGGTTTGTTGCAACCCTTGCCTATTGCCGAGTGGAAGTGGGAACATGTCACTATGGACTTCGTTGTGGGTCTTCCGAGAACTCAGCGGGGTAGTGATGCTATTTGGGTGGTTGTAGACCGGTTGACTAAGTCGGCGCACTTCATTCCTATGCGCGTTAGAGATTCAGTAGATCATCTTGCCGATTTATACATTCGGGACATAGTGAGGTTGCACGGGGTCTCAGTGACGATCGTCTCAGATAGAGATCCTCGTTTCACTGCCAGGTTATGGCAGAGTTTGCAGAGTGCTTTAGGCACCAAATTGACCTTTAGCACAGCTTATCATCCCCAGACTGACGGGCAGTCCGAGCGTACTATTCAGATCCTTGAGGATATGCTTCGGGGTTGTGTTCTCGACTTTAGTGGGTCGTGGGAGGGGCACTTGCCTTTAGTGGAGTTTGCCTACAACAACAGTTTTCAGGCTAGTATCGGTATGGCACCGTTTGAGGCCTTGTATGGCCGACCGTGTAGGTCTCCAGTTTGTTGGGCCGAGGCGGGTGATGCACCTTTGTTGGGTCCGGAGTTAGTGAGGGAAACGACGGAGAAGGTTGAGCTTATCCGTAGGAGGCTTGTTACAGCCCAGAGTCGTCAGAAATCTTATGCCGACCGTAGGAGGAGACCTTTGAGGTTTGAGGTAGGTGATCATGTCTTTCTGAAGATATCACCTAGGCGAGGTTTGATGAGGTTTGGGAAGAGCGGGAAGTTGTCCCCTCGATTTGTTGGTCCTTTTGAGATCCTTGAGAGGATTGGCGAGGCTGCTTATCGTTTAGCTTTGCCACCGCAGTTATCCGGAGTTCATGATGTGTTTCATGTGAGTATGCTTCGGAAGTATGAGCCAGATCGGTCACATGTGTTGGATTGGACTGATTTAGTAATTGATGAGGATGTCTCTTATGAGGAGAGACCAATTCGGGTCTTGGATAGGCGGGATCAAGTTTTGCGAGGCAAAACCATCCCTTTGGTGAAAGTTTTATGGAAGCATCACGGAGTGGAGGAAGCCACTTGGGAACGTGAATTGGAAGTCCGTGAGAAATATCCAGACATGTTTAGTGATTAGAAATCTTATATATATAGATTTTTGTAATATTGTTAAACTTGAGAATTTTATATATGTCATAAGTTGGAAAACATTGAGAATGTTTTGGATTTAATGTTAGCATTTTGAACTTGCCTTTTTGGAAGCGGAATATAACATTTATACATGAAATGTGTTGTTTATATCATGAGATTGAATATGATATGGAAATTGTTAACATTGAAAGGAATAATGCATAATATTGATGCAAGTTGAATATATGTTGATTCATACATATTGTGAGATGCCTCTTGATAAGAGATGAAGTGACCGGTATTGGGTCAAGTTGTTTATTGTTTTATGATATCAGTGGGAATTGAGAAAACTTGTTTTTGAAAACTTATGCTTAATTTCGGGGACGAAATTCTTTTAAGGGGGGGAGGTTATAGCGACCCCGGTCTTTTCCCATTGGATTATTGTATCTGGACTTATGTTCCGTGGATTCTGTTGTCATATTATTGTTATTGTCATCCGTTAACGTCATTGTTTGAGTCTTAGGGTGTGTTAGACTTGTTTCGAGTAGGTGGTTTGAGTCTGGGATCAAACCCCAGATTTTTGAAGTTTCGGCCTTTCCGCTCGAGCGGACCTTCTTGCGCTCGAGCGGAGATTGCACACTTCCAGTATTTGTGAACCCTGCAAAACTTCTGCAGGTGTGATATCTACGCTCGAGCGGGATTTCTGAGCTCGAGCGTGTTGAGCTCGAGCGGTATTGTTTACGCTCGAGCGGGTAGTGTGTTCTTCGCGTGGGTTCTGGAATGGGAAAATCTACGCTCGAGCGGTTAACATTGCGCTCGAGCGGACATTGTTTTTGTTCTTTACGCTCGAGCGGTGTTTTGTGCGCGCGAGCGGGCCTGTCGAGTTTAAATACGCAGCAGCGTGTTTTAAAACAGTTTTTCAGCCTCTTTCAGTTTATAAAACCCTAGGTTACGAGTTTTCTCTCTCCCAACTCATCTTCTCTCCTAGGTTTCATCTATTTAGAGTGAGTATCTAACCTAGTTCCTTCATTAAAAAGGTAGAGTGAGTCGAGGGCTTCCATCTAATCTGAACGGTTTTTGATTTGGAGCACTTTGGAGTTTGGGCTATCATCTCCGTCTTCTTCTTTTTGGGTTCTTGCTTCGAGGTAGGGATTTCCTACTCCATTTATACGTTTTAATCCTAAGTGTTGGTGTTTTGGTATGTGGGGTTAGTTTGGTAATTTTGGGAGAAACCTTAGGGTTTTGGCTTAGATTAATTTGTATAATTAATTTAAGGGAAAAATGTGGAATTGGGTTTAATTCATGAAGTTGGGAAAATTATGAGATTAATGATATAGTTGGGTAGTTTAAATGCTTACCTATGAGAATGTGGACTTTACATTCATTGTTGTATTTATTTCTTGTTTAGAAATAACTGTTTTGGGCTATCGGTGGAGGATAGTCGTGATTGTTGTAGACCTTGCATGTGGCTTAGGTATAACTGGAATTAAGTCACTTATGTTGACTGTTGAATTAATACAGAACATTACTTGTATTGATTATGTGTTGTATATGGCAATTGTGTGTTTCATTGCATATGCATGTTGTTTGGAGAAGATAGGGGATGAACTCCACGGTTTAGGGGAAGATAGGGGATGTACCTCTAAACCGGATTTGTTGGGAGGAGATAGGGGATGGACTCCAGTAGCATCACTCATATGTGTGCTTATTGATAATAGCAATATTGCTATTCGTTGTTGATATGATACATCACCACCATGTGTATCAGTTGGGAAGTATGGAAGTGGATTTGATTGAGATCGTTATAACACCAGCATGTGTGTTTATTTTGTTATATGAAAGGTTTAACCTGATTTGTTATCCTTGTAGAGTTGTTTGGCCAGGTTCTGAGCCATGTCTGTATAAATGGAAAGTGTATTGTGTCATAGACAATATGTCATAGACAATGTAGACATTAGTGTCATGAAATTGGAAATTGATTATCTTGTGTTAACCACGTATCGAATGCTAATGCTTTAGTTAATTCTTATGCTTGGTTTAGTATTTTTCTACTGGGCTGTGGCTCACCCTATATGGGAACTTCATTTTCAGGTTCAGGTGGTTCACTACCTCCAAGGACTTAGCTTGTGAGGATTTGGATTCGAAGACTTGCTTTATTTTATTTGTTTTATTTGAATAACTTGTAAACTTTCAAGCCTAGGGCTTTATTTGTTTTTGAGTTAGAACTCATGGAAATGTGTCCAAGTGTTGGCTTGGCAAGATGTAAGCCCATAGGGCCTTTATTATGATGTTTTTATTTCATGGTACTCTGATAAGTGGAATAAAATACTTTATTTCTTTATAATTCCGCATGTTAATATTATGTATTATGGGTTTATTTTTGAGGGCGTTACAGTGGTGTTGTGGTGGAGGCAATGGTAGCGGCCTAATTTGAGAATTTGATTAAAAGTCAATTTTTTATTTTTAACATATTTTAGGTCACATCATCTCTCTACTTTTTTATACGTTTTTAAAAAAAAAAATCAGTTTTTAACTAACTTTCCAAAACAATCCGTGGTGGCACGAGTAAACTTTAGTTCGCAAGATATTTTTTGGTTTGTAAAAACTAAAATTATATTATATCTATACAGACTTATTTTTTGTTGATTTTTATTTTTTGTTATATCTAATATCAAGAAATATATAAAATATTTTCTATCTAAACAAACGAAACCTTTATCCAATTTTGTTTTGATCAAACAATAGGCCACATTATTGTTTTGATCAAAATTAGAAGCTTTACAAATAATAATTGCAACGGTAGTACTATCTTAAATGAAATTAGTGAAACAACTCATTTATTCAATTTTGTAGTCTAATTACTATCACATAATATTTGAATTCTCATTAATTTATGATATCTACCACCTTGTGAAATACAAAACATTACAAGAAGAAACAACCTCATCAAAAATTGTTGAAGAAAAGTCTTGGAATACAAGTGGAGGAACATGTCAAAATGACAATCCATATCAGTCCCAAAAAGCACCAAAAAAATTGTTGGATTTCTGGATAGAAAATTCTCCGTATGCAGCTTTATCATAAAATTATATAAATTTTTATGAACTTATATAAATGATTTTACAAAAATATGTAAATTGAATACAAATTCGTATAAATCTATTTATAAAAATGAACTTGCATAATTTTGTGATAGGATTACATACGGTGTGCATTGTGTGAGAATTAAAATAATTTTAATTTAGAAAGAAGAATACCTCCTGTCATGATGTTCAAGCCTTTGAATCTTTATCCTTGAATGATCAAACCTTGAATGTGTAAAAAGCCCACTCACAGAAGACTTTTACAGAACCATATGGGAAAAGTGAAAGGGACCGAGTTTCAAGCCTATTCTATTCACAAAACAACGTTTGTGTTTGATGACTATCACAGGCATATAGATAGATAGGCTTGGACCCATATCCAAGTGTAACTCCTTATAACTTCCCACAATCAGGGAAGTTGTAAAGTCCCATGAAACCACCATATGGGATAGTGAACAGACATGAGTTACCCATTAGTTATTAAACCAATTAAATATATATAATAAATATATATAATATAAATAAATAAATAAAACAAACATGTGGCATATGGGCCACTTTATGGATATTCTTACATTCTCCCACTTGGCACATATAACACATGTTGTTGACTGTCGGGTAACTAACAAACTAATGATGATCATAAAAATACCCAAACCTTAGAGGTATAATACATGAATCATGGCGGTTATACTCTATTAATTAAGTATTTCCTTCCATGTATTACATTGTATCACACTCTCAACTTTATGTGGTGTCATTCTTTATGAATAACTTCTAATAAGTTATTCTGGGTCCAATGATCCCTATGGATCAATAGTCCCAATGGACTGCATAGCATCACAAATACTTTAGGTGCACAAAATGATGCTTTTCACTAATAATAATCAAAATGTCATGACAAAACAAAATAAAACAACAACTAGAAAAATTATTGAGCTAACCAATCAGTCCCATGTCCTCAACATGTTTTGAAAACACCTTTACAGAAAGACCTTTGGTCATGGGATCTGCAATCATCATATCAGTACTAATATGCTCAATGTTGACTTCTTGCTTCTTAACATGGTCGCGAATAGCAAGATACTTTATGTCAATATGCTTGCTTCGGCTACCACTTTTGTTGTTGTTAGAGAAGAAAATCACATCCAAATTATCACAGTAAACCTTTAATGGCCTAGAAATTGAATCCACAATTCGAAGCCCTGTGATAAAATTCATTAACCAAATAGCCTGTGAAGTTGCTTCAAAGCAGGCTATAAACTCTGCTTCCATTGTTGACGATGCAATTATCGTCTCTTTGGCGCTCTTCCATGAAACAGCACCGCCTGCTAGTAGATAGACATATCTTAAAGTGGATTTTTTGGAATCTTGACAACCCGCAAAATCCGAGTCTGAATATCCAACCACCTCAAGACAGTCAACATGCTTGTAAGTAAGCATGTAGTCCTTGGTTCCCTTTAAGTACCTCATGATTTTCTTTGCAGCCTTCCAATGTTCCATTCCTGGATTGCTTTGGTATCTTCCAAGCATCCCAACTACAAATGCAATGTTAGGTCGTGTACAAACAAGAGCATGCATTAAACTGTGCGGCAGACGCATAGGGAATGCTAACCATTTGTTCCTTTTCCAAATCATTTTTCGGACATTGATTTAAACTGAATTTGTAACCCTTTAAAATGGGCCCTGCGTTAGGAGTGCCATCACTCATCTTGAATTTCTCCAAAACTCTTTCAATGTAGGCTTTATGAGACAGTCCTAATGTTCTTTTGGACCTATCTCTATGAATCTCTATGCCAATGACATAAGAAGCTTCACCCGTATCCTCCATTTCAAAATTTTGGGAAAGAAATTGTTTAGTATCATGCAACAATCCCAAATCATTAGATGCAAGTAAAATGTCATCCACATATAGAACTAGAAAAAGTATTTGCTCCCACTAACCTTAAGGTATATACAGTTATTCACAACATTCTCCGTAAAATCATATGAAGTAATAACATTGTGGAACTTTAAATACCACGGTCGGGAAGCTTGTTTTAGTCCATATATGGATTTCTTGAGCTTGCAAACTAAGTGACTATCTTTATCAGAACAAAAACCTTTAGGTTGCTTCATGTATACTTCTTCCTCAAGATCCCCATTCAGAAATGCTGTTTTCACATCCATTTGATGTAGCTCTAAATCAAAATGAGCCACTAATGCCATGATAATTCTAAATGAATCCTTTTTTGAAATCGGAGAAAATGTATTATGATAATCGATGCCTTCTCTTTGAGTGAAACCTTTATACGAGTCTGGCTTTATATCGTTCGACATTGCCATTTGAGTCTTTCTTGGTCTTATAGACCCATTTACAGCCAACCGCTTTAACTCCTTTAGGCAACTCGACAATTTTCCCAACTTGATTCTTAGCCGTAGATTCCAACTTTTCCTTCATGGCATCATACCATAATTTAGAATCATCCCTATTCATGGCATTGGAAAATGAAATAAGATCATCTTTAGGTTCGATGTCAAAATCAGACTCCATCGAGTATACAAAATAATCACCAGAAATTGTTGACTTTCTAGCTCGTGAGGATCTTCTTAATTCTGTAGTCTCAATTAGGACTTGAGCTACAGGCTCTATGTTGATCTATTCCTCTTGTGGTGGAAGTTCTTGAATTTGTTGATTTTCAAGGATATCAGGTTGATTATCCTAAAAGACAACCAATTCACCTATACTCACATGTGTTGTATCTGGATCCCGTGATTCCTTCCACTCTATCATTCGAGGGTAACTCCCACTAGGGTCAACTTCCTCAATAAACTTAGCATTTCTGGCTTCAACAATTCTAAGTGAATTTGAAGGACAATAAAATCTATAACCCTTGGAGTTTTTCGCATAGCCTATGAAAAAACCACTAATTGTTCTGGGGTCCAATTTCTTTAAATGTGGGTTATACACCCTCACTTCAACTGGACAACCCCAAACGTGTAATCTTATACTTGGCTTCCATCCTTTCCATAACTCAAACGGTGTTTTGGAAACAACCTTGAATGGAACCCTGTTTAAGATATACACAGCGGTTTTCAAAGCTTCACTCCATAAATTTATAGACACGTTAGAATAACTAAGCATGCTCCTTACCATGTCCATAAGTGTTCGGTTCCTTCTTTCAGCAACACCATTTTGTTGTGGTGTGCCAGGCATTAAATATTGTGCAATAATGCTTTCTTCCTTAAGGAACTTAGTAAATGGACCTGGTAGTTGTCCCAATTCTGTGTACCTCCCATAACATTCTCCACCCTTGTCTGACCTTACAAATTTAATTTTCTTTTCTGTTTGTTTCTCTACCTCTGCTTTATAATCTTTAAAGGCATCAAGTGCCTCGGCCTTATCAAACAAGAGGTAGAGATACATATATCGTGTGAAGTCATCAATAAATGAGATAAAATATCTCTGACCATTCAAACAAGGTGGAGTAAATGGTCCACAAATATCAGTGTGTATGATTCCAAGAATTTCCTCACTCTTTTTGGCACCTTTACTGGTCTTGTTGGTCTACTTTCCCTTTATGCAATCCACACAAATACCAAAGTTGGTAAAATCAAGAGTCGGAAGGACTTCATCATTAACCAACCTCTTTATTCTCTCAATGGAGATATGTCCCAATCTCCTATGCCAAAGAATAGAAGAGGACTCATCAACAATATTACGCTTAATGCCAATATCACCATGTAAGGTTAAAAGATTTTGTTCAAAAACAGGATTCATATTTAATTTGTACAAACCATTAATTAAAGTACCAAATCCTGCAAAAACAGAGTTTTTAAACAAACTAAAATTTGCACCAACAAATTGAAATTCAAATCCAAACGGTACTAGTCTAGAAACAGAAATTAAGTTTTTTGAAAAAGATGGAATGTAAAATGCGTTTTCAAGATCCAAAACAAAGCCATTTTTTAAAACAAGTCTGAAAGTTCCTACAACTTCGATGTGCGAACGCATCCCATTGCCCAAATAGACGCCTTGTTCACTTCCCGTCGGTTTCCTTAGGCTAAGGAAGCCTTTCATGGTATTAGCAATGTGAATTGTAGAACCCGAATCAATCCACCAATCATATTGATGAGTATTAACAAAATTAGATTCATAACACACAAGAGATATGAGATTACCTTTCTTCTCAATCTCTGAGGACTTAAGATGAGCTGTAATGTCCCTCATTTCCATAATGTGCTCACGCACACTCCAAGAATTGTTATGCTTCATTCCTGATAGTTTGTTCATTAGGGTGCTTGCCAATGCTTTGTTTGAACTAACAAATTGCTCTTCAATAGCCCTCATGTAGTTCTTGACCTTATCAGATGGTGGGATTGAGCCCCTAATGCTCTGGCTGATATGTGACTTTATGAGCATTAGGCTTAAGTGATTGGATTGCTCCCACTTATCAGAAGCACTCTTTTCTACAGCGGAACTCTTGTCTGTGGGTTCAGGAGGTTCATCCATACGGAGTGCCAGATCGAGGTCCATGCACCCTAATGTTAGAAGGATTTTTTCCTTCTAGTTCGAAAAATTACCACCGTTCAAGAATGGAGTACAAGAAGACTCATTAGACAGTACAGAGGTAGAAATTACTGCAATTACCAAGAACATTATTAATACTTTGAAACAATAGCTATAGTCTGAATCAACCAATGTCAAATTCAATAACAAATCTAAACCTTCCTGTGGGTAGAGGTCACTAAACTGTATTAGATTTGCTATTACTTTATAATAAGACTAATGGGTTCTGAAATATTTAAGAAAAAGAAAACTCATACCTATGGGTTTAGAGTGTTCAATCCCTTTAATATCCAATCCATTATCTTATTCCAATTAAATTTCATAAATAATTACTTTCCTGTGGGACCAAGAAATTATTTATAAAACATAATTGCAATGAAAAATGCCAAATTAATTTTTTTAACTTTATGTGATCAAAATACTGAGGATCACATCTTTATGTCTTAAGATGCTGTGGTTACTCTTAAAACATAATAAATTTTTTAAATATGGCATAATTTATTAATGTGAGCAAATCCTTATAGTCACAACAAATACATAATCTTTCAATGCACATAATGTATAATATATACAATCAGAGTAATATCACATGAAAAATCCCAAGACCAAACACATGTAATTCAACCTTCTACTAGATTTTGCTTAAAAATTGGATCAAAATAAATTCCATAAGTCCAACATACAGTATATACATGCGTTTATTTCATATAAATTTTCATGGCATAAATAATCTTGATACATGTAATAAGATATTACACTATACTAGAAAGCATGCCAATTATTATGAAAATTTATAAGACTTTAAAGGATATGTTAAAAAGTTCACTATATGAAATTCAAAAGAATTTGCTTACAATTTAAACATGCAGCTATAATAAACAAAATATTTATAATAGCATGTTAAAATTTCTTCATGAAAATGTCTAGAAATAAATTCAAGTCCTTCATACCTCTTAAAATTAACCAAATAAGCCCAAATAAAGGTACGATAATTTCTAGAATTTATGCAAAATAGGATGAAGCAGTTTGGTCTTTAATGTTTGTCAATGAATGAAAATTCATACTTGACGACATACAAGAAGACTCCAAATAAAATAGGTTCAGAATAGGAACACTTCTAAATTCATGTAAACACTACTATTATAGAACAAGAACAAGATGAATTCTACTAGTGCCTCTAATTAATATACATTATGCAACAATTCATCTTTAATGGTAAAAATAATCTAACAAGTTTCAGAATTTTTTTTTTTTATTACGCAGCAAGATATGGGAATTTATGCATGAAACCCATATGAATAAAACAACGAAAAGTGGGTACAAAAGTCAAATTCACTTCATCAGACTTTAGTCGGTTTCAAAATAAATTTTTTTTTTTAATCCAAAAGTGAAACCTGTTATATGCAATTCAATTGTTGGGGTTTTGGTTCAAAACAAAAACATGAACGCACTGTTATGAGATTATACTACATGTGATTTTAATCTCTTGATATATAAGAAACGTGGGTCCGTTCATGTTTTTACAAAATTTAGATAAATTGCCAATAAATACAAAACATAACAAAATCTAATCATTAATCAGAAACAAGCTAAACAACATAACAGAAGTAAGGCTCTGATACCAATTGTGAGAATTGAAATAATTTTAATTCAGAAAGAAGAATACCTCCTGCCATGATGTTCAA
Source organism: Camellia granthamiana (assembly GCA_036172215.1). Lineage (NCBI taxonomy): Eukaryota > Viridiplantae > Streptophyta > Magnoliopsida > Ericales > Theaceae > Camellia > Camellia granthamiana. The sequence goes on along the minus strand of CM069914.1, from coordinate 101,029,578 downwards.
TCCTTTGAATCTTTATCATTGAATGATCAAACCTTGAATGTGTAAAAAGCCCACTCACAGAACACTTTTACAGAACCACATGGGAAAAGTGAAAAGGACAGAGTTTCAAGCCTATTCTATTCACAAAACAACGTCTGTGTTTGATGGCTATCACAGGCATATATATAGATAGGCTTGGACCCATATCCAAGTGTAACTCCTTATAACTTCCCACCATCAGGGAAGCTGTAAAGTCCCATGAAACCACCATATGGGATAGTGAACAGACATAAGTTACCCATTAGTCATTGAACCAATTAATTAGTCATTAAACCAATTAAATATATATAATAAATATATATAATATAAATAAATAAAACAAACATGTGGCATATGGGCCACTTTATGGATATTCTTACACATTGCACTCCGAAGATGATAGCCACAAAAACCATAGAAAAATAGAGACCAACGGAAAACACAACTAATTCTGAAACACAAGGATTGATTCTCAGATTTTGTGTACTGTTAGGTAGTATTTAATTCGAATGAAATGAAATGAAATAGAAGCTGGAAGGTTAATGGTCCACAAGCAGATCCTTCACGTCCCTCCATCCGTGTTACCTATGTTAGCCAAGGATGTTCAAGGATTAAAATCCGTTTGTGTTTCGGCTGTTTAGTGTTTTGTTTTGTTTTGGGCTTTAGGCCCCTTTTGTCAACAAAAAAAAAAAAAAAAAAAAAGAGAGAAACAAATGGACCAGTATGTTTCATTAAAATATGTTGAAATATATATATATATATATATGTATTTCTAAAATTTAACCCTTAGAATAAATTTTTAATTTTGCCAATTTAGATTCTAAACTTTTGATTTGTTTTCAATCTAAATCATTTCCCTATTTTCATGCAGTAAAATCGATGAAAAATGGATATTTTAATTATTAAACTTAATGAAAAATAATATTTTAGACATTTTATGTATATCTACATTGAGTTTAATAATTAAAACATTTTTTTTGTATGTTTTACTTAACAAAAATAAGCGATCAAAAAATTGAGGTTTAAATTAACAAAATTACAATTTTATTTTGTTAGAAGGATCAAACTTTGAAATTTTTTTGAAATTGTCCCTTAAAATATTTATTTTCATATTTAGTTAGAGAAAAAAAATAATAATAACAAATATATTACAAATAAAATCATCTTTCATTATTTTAAAAAAATAATTATTTTATAAAAAAACAAAAATTACCATGCCATTTCATTTCATTCCATCCCATTCAAATTAATCAAATAAACCATAAGATTGCATTGAAACAATCTTTACCCAAAATTTTACCCAAACGTGTACCCATACACTCTAAAACATAAATAAATACACAAGGACTTTTCAAAGACTTTGGAACAATAAATGTCCAATCTCCAACGATCAAACTCACTCATCAAGAATTCATTTTCCTTGCAACCGACCATCGCTACGGCTATGGTTATGGCTATGGCTGTCTGCAACTTTTGGCCTTGGAACCCCCACCGATCGCCTATTCAGCTTTGTTCTCTCTTCTTTTTCTTCTTCTACTTTGTGATCACCCTTTACTACTTTCCTCTTCATTCAACTGCACTTAGCTTTAACTTCACCAATTTTAATGTAACACTTCAAAATCGCGACATAATAGTAGAAAGAGAAACTTATGTTTCCAACCAAGGAATCCAATCCCTCCAAAGGAAACTTGGAAAGCCAGTCGAGCTACATATAAAGATCCTCTTCACCTTGGGGACAAAGCTTCTGGAACACTGGCGGACTTCAACACCCATTTCTCGTTCATAACTGATTCAGAAGGAAACTCAACTTTTGCAAATGGGTTCGCATTCACCCTTCTTCCTAACAATTATACTCCGAAGAACATAGATGGTGTTGCCATGGGTCTTTCAGTCTTGTCAATTTTCCCCCCATATTGACTCCATTTATTGCTGTGGAGTTTGATACCTTTCAGAATTGGCAATGGGACCCACTCGACATCACACCAACAACTCATGTAGTTATCGATATCAGCTCTATTACATCTAATGTTACTGCAGTATGGTACAATAACATAACGTACGGGGAAAGAGAATGAAGCTTGGATTAGTTATAATTCTAGTTCGAAAAATTTGAGTGTTGTTTTCAAAGGATACAAAGATAATAACATAATTGAAACTAGTCTTAGTTTTTTGGTTGACTTGAGGGAGCACTTACCAGAATGGGTTACAATAGGCTTCTCGGCTGGAATAGGGGATTTGTATGAGAGTCATATTGTTAAATCATGGTCGTTCAATTCGAGTTTGCAAATTGATGTGCCAGCTAGTCCTAGTCCAAGTCCAAGTCTAAGTTCCAGTCTCATTCCAAGCCCCAATGCTACCTCTAGCCCAAGAATGAAGGGTGGAAACAACAAAAATGCTCTGGTTGTGGGGTTGAGTGTTGGATCAGCTGCTTGGTTGGTGGGTTGGCTTTGTTTGGCTTTGTCAAGTGGAAGAAAAGTAGAGCACTAGAAGAGGATGGGGAGATTGCCCCTGATATGTCGATGGACGATGAATTCAATGCAGGTATCAGACCAAAGAAGTTTTCATATGCTGATTGTTTCATGCAACGAATAAATTCGCGGATGAATAGAAGCTTGGAGAGGGAGGATTTGGTGGGGTTTATAAAGAATTTTTAAGGGAATTGAATTCCTATGTTGTTGTGAAGAGGATATCAAAGGGATCACAACAGGGAATAAAGGAGTATGCATCTAAAGTGAAGATCATTAGTTAGTTGAGGCATAGAAATTTGGTGCAACTACTTGGTTGGTGTCATGACAAAAATGAACTCCTGCTTGTTTATGAGTTCATGGAAAATGGAAGTTTAGATAACCATCTCTTCAAAGAAAATAACGTGTTGACATGGGCAAAAAGGTACAAAATTGCACAAGGCTTGGCCTCTGCATTGCTCTACCTACACGAAGGATGAGAACAATGTGTAGTCCATAGAGATGTAAAATCAAGCAATATGATGTTGGATTCAAATTTCAATGTTAAACTGGGGGATTTTGAATTATCTAGGTTTGTCGACCATGGAAAAGATGCAAAAACAACTAATGTGGCAGAGACCAAGGGATACATGGCATTTGAATGCCTACTTACAGGCAAAGTTATTAAGGAATCAGATGTTTATAGTTTCGGAGTTGTGGCATTGGAGATAGCTTGTGGAAGAAAACCCATTGACTTGAAGGTCCCAAAAAGTCAAACGATATTGGTGGAGTGGGTTTGCGATCTCTATGCTACCAATAAGCTTCTTGAAGCAGCAGATACGAAAATATATGCAGATTTTGTTCGAGAAGAAATGGAATGTTTGATGATTGTTGGGCTCTGGTGTGCTCACCTGATCACAATCTCCGGCCTTCCATTAGGCAAGCAATTCATGTACTTAATTTTGAAGCTCCATTGCCCATTCTCCCTACCAAAATTCCTGTGCCAACATACTTTACGCCTCCAGTGAATACTCCCTCATCTTTGGTTTCTTGTGGCTCTATTACTTTTTCTAATACCGGTCGATTTTAGTCTTCAAGCTAATACTATAGTTACCACACAGATTTCTCTAAATTCACCTCATTCTCTATAGCTGCATCAGCTTTTTTCTTCTTGTAATGATTTGTGTTTCACAAGGCTGTAGCTAAACATCAATTAATGAGAGTTCAATTTCATATGGTAGTAATTAGACTAGAAAATTACATAAATGAGTTGTTCATTTATTTCATTTACATTACTGTTGCGATTACCATTTGCTAAGCTTCTAATTTTGATCAAAACAATAATGTGGCCTACTGTTTTGATAACATTTAAGAGTTGAGAGTTTTAATTAAAATAATTAAAAATAGATGATTTAATTTGTTAAAAAAATCTATACTTTTTAATTATATTGAATGAAGTTACGTAATAAATTCAAAAATTCTGCTCCAGTTGTTACCTATCACTACTAGCAGATGGCTTGGTCAAGTATACATTGGAAATTTGGTCACATTCCTAATAAATGTATGATTGCATCTTTCCTCGTAACTGGTTATTCCTTATCTTGGGATCAAGTCTCTCAAGTTTCTTTATTGTTTACCCATCTCCTAACACAAAATCGTATGTCTTATCTCGTCCATCAATCACAACACTTCTCAAACACACCATATCCGAATAGTAGTGAATCTTATGTCACAAAACACAATGTGAGTTATAATAGGAGTTAGGCCTACCTTAGTGGTAGAAAATGTTGTGTCTATTTATTTTTTTTTTAAAAAAAAAATTTAAGGATACTTAATCATTTTTTATGAAATATGTCTTATAAAATGTCTGAATTTTATCCAATAAAAAAACTGTATTTAATTTTGTAATCAAATTCTTTATATATAGTATAATGATAACAAAGTCCCAAGATATACTCTTCACCTTCCAAAATGTTTGTAAACAAAACACATTCTCATTGGTCCAAAGTAGAAGGGCTTACAATTTTAAATGGGGACAATACACTTTTTCAAATATGGAGTCCACTATTTTGAATAATTCTATTAACTCAACAAATATATTTGTATGGTCAAGATTATAATTATTTCGTGCAACAAATTACTTTGCTAAGGAATAGAAGCTTGGAGATGGAGGATTTGGTGGGATTTTTAAAGGTTTCTTGAGGGAATTGAATTCCTACGTCTATGAAGAGGATATCAAAGGGATCAAAACAAGGAATAAAAAAAGTACGCATCTGAAGTGAAGATCATTAGTTGGTTGAGGCATAGAAATTTGGCGCAATTACTTGGTTGGTGTCATGACAAAAGAGAACTCCTACTTGTTTATGAGTTCACGGAAAATGAAAGCTTCGATTACCATCTCTATAAGGAAAAAACCTTGTTGACATGGGCAATGAGGTACAAAATTGCTCAAGGCCTAACTTCGGCATTGCTCTATTTACGTGCAGAGTGGGAACAATGTGTGGTGCACAGGGATTTAAATTTAAGCAATGTCATGTTGGATTCAAATTTCAATGCTAAACTTGGGGATTTTGGATTAGCTAGGCCTGTCAATCATGGAAAAGACTCTCAAACAACTATTTTGGCAGGAACTAGTGGCTACATGGCACTAGAATGCCTAATCATAGGCAAAGAGAACAAAGAATCAGATGTTTATAGTTTTGGAGTTGTGGCATTAGAGATAGCTTATGGAAGAAAACCTATTGATATGGAGGTTCCAGAAAGTCAGATGAGAATGGTGGAGTGGGTTTGGGACCTCTATGGTACTGCCAGGCTTCTTGAAGCTGCACTAGATCCCAAGATATGCCTAAATTTTATTAAGGAAGAAATGGAATGCTTGATGATTGTTGGGCTTTGGTGTGCTCACCCAGATCACAATCTTCAACCTTCAATTAGGCAAGCAATTCATGTGCTTAATTTTGAAGCTACATTGCCCATTCTCCTAGCAAAAATGTATGTGCCAATATACTTAGCTCCTCCAATGAATGCTTCATCCTTGGTCTATGGCTGTACCACTATTTCTAACAGCAACCAAGTCCAGTCTTCAAGCTATAGTTACAATACAAATTCCTCAAAGGTCACCTTATCATTTGCCGCTTCTTTCTCCATCTGCATCACTTTTGTATACATGAATATGTTGATTAATAAGTACTATGGTGATCCAATTCTTCTAGCCAATTTTAATATTGGTACCATGTGTAAGTATGTATTGTACCCATGTATTTTTTTTGTTTATGATTATCAAATGTTAAATATACTTGGAAAGTAATATAATGCTTCTTATAATAATTATAACTATATATAACATATATTTATCAAAAGAGGATTTTTCCCTGACTACATCCGAGGTATGCAAATGGTTCAAGTTCACTTTGCCATTCAATCTACATGGACGTAGCTTGTGTAAAATTTAAAACCCAAAGATATGAAAAAAAATAAATAATAAATTTAAATGTTAAGCATGAACATTTGGTCGAAATGTTTTAAGATTCAAGTGATTCAAGTTGTCCCTTTTTGTTTTTAATATTCTTTAATTGTATATATGCAAAATATCTGAAAAGAATGTATTGACCTATATTTCAATTACATTATCATTCAAGCAAGAACATATTTATAGAACAACTGTTACTCAAGCTGTCCAATTTATATATACTTTGTGTATCTACAGAACATCTTGAGTACATAATTAATTGGCAAATTTTCAATTATGTTGACTGACAGAATAATGACATTTTCATAGTGTACTGTTTCTTCTATGACTCCTCACCAAATCCTTGATGTCAAAAAGTTATCAACATACAGTCGCGCAATGGCATCATGGGCAGGTTTCATACCTGAAGAATTAACATTTGGGTTTACTTTTTGTGACAACAAACAGTCTTTGCATATATTATTTTTTGTCATCACAAATATTATTTTTTTATCAACAAAAAAGATAATTTTATTAATGCAATTTGCAAAGATTAAGTCAATAAAAACACCAAGGTGCAAAATAGCATCATGGTGAAGTTAACATATCCCAATTAGGTTGGCACATGAGCACATGCAAATCATATGCAAACACCAAAAAATGAGAGCCGTTGGCGAGAAACCAACCAAATTAAACATGAACCGAATACAAAGGAACACCACAGAGCAAACCCAATGGAAGAAATATGCTCCCACACCAGTAGTCATCACAAATACCATTAGTGGCGGCACGGTGATAAGTGGAAGGTCACAAATAGTATTTTTGCCAATAATATGGATATTTTCCACTGATAGGCACATCATGTATTAGTGCTTTCCATATAGCAGCAAATCTACATGAATCTACAACCCCAAGAAAACCATACATTTGTGTGAGGTAATGGACATAGGAGTGGGATCCATAGAAATGTGTGGAAAAAAAACTACATGAAGTTCATCCTAAGGGGTCCCAACATTATACCAAGAAAATTTAGACAAATAATGTGAACTTAAGAAGCTGATTGTGCACTTTTATATTGAAGTGTGTAACTATCCTACCCTAATACTGTTATGAAAGTTCACTATGTTGTTTTTGTCAGAAATTTGGGTTGATTGACAAGAGCTATCCCCACATCAGTAATCCAAGAAGATACATTTAAATTCACAAAATAGGCATCTAATGTAATAGTCAAATCACATCACATTCACATTGCATGTAACTATGTAAAGTTCAAGCACCAAATAACCAAAAATGGGTAAACATTAATTAAATGAAGGTCATATTTAGCATTAAAATAGGAAAAAGAGCCACAGAGTTGATAAAAATTAGAACTAAATACAGTTTTGGGAGTGAAAGGAAAGTGATTGCAGAGAACAAAGAAACCTTCATTTAGTAATTTTGTCAAACACCTGTTGTACAACAAAAAGGAATTAGTTTCAAAACATTTAAATAGGCATTGAGTGACAAATCTCAACATAGAGCTGGAAGACATAAGAAACTATAGATCATAAATACTACAAAAATGAAGCTGTAATTGATGTACCTGATGAGATGAGAATTACTCAATGATTTTTTTGTTGAGAGAGTTTTCTGTGGTATTATTGTTGAAACAATAATATTACGTTTGTTAGAGCATCAACAACAATGGTAGTCAAAATTGTTATTTAAAATTTTACTTCATTATTTTAACTTGTCATTTTTTTATTATACACTCCAACAAGCCTTCTTTATTTTAAATATATTTTATTAAAAAATATTTTCTTATATATATTTTTTTCAATTGCTTCAATATTTTTTCTATTGATTTTATTTTATACATTCACCAATATATACAAAAACCTATGAGGGAGATTCTGCATCACTTTTTTATACATGAATAAGTTGATGGGAAATACTATAATACACACCTATCATATGCTTCAGTTATGACGTTTGTGATTTTTGATTATTTTTCATCGAAAAAAAGATTATAATAATTACATGTCATAACCAATATCACAATGAGTCATAATCACATCATAACTAACATCACAATAAATCATAACAAAAAACCACAAACATCCTACAAACGTCATAATTGGGCATATGATATACATCCCATTTTGAGATTTGTATTATAGAATTTTCCTTCTTTCTAAGACTTAATTTAAAAATCAAAATCATTTACAGTTGAATTTTATACGCCAATTTCAGTCTCAATATTTTTTCCAACTCACAACAGGGGTAAAAGTTTAGCTCTAATCGTTTGTGTCTCATGTGAGGAGAGCTCCAGTCGTTTGTGTCTCATGTTACCTTTCTTATTTTAATGGGGAAGAAACATCTTGTTTGATTGGTAATGTGAATATTGGATCGATCACAAGACTTTTACCAAAATTTAAAATTTATCGTTGTTCTAATTTTTTGAAAAGTAATCCTTAGTTAGTATTACTACCAACATAAGTGCTAGCTAGTCCCATAAAAGTAGGACACATTATTTTGATCAAAATTAGAAGCTCCATTGCTCTCCTTCAATGACTATCTACTTCTTCATTATCTTTTTTCTACTACTGGTCCCTTATTGTGATGCTGCTCAGCTCTCTTTCAGCTTCACTAGCTTCAATCCGAATATTCACGACAAAGAATATGATAGAGATGCTTTAGTTTCCAACAAAGTCATCCAACCAACCTTAAACCAAAATGACAAAACCATGACAAGTAGTTCAGGCCAGGTACTTCAAACCGATGTAGCTTTGGGATAAAGCCTCAGGAGGAGCACTTGCAGACTTTAATACCCATTTCTCCTTTGTCATTGATTCACAAAATAAAACCTCATATGCTGATGGAATAACATTTTTCCTCGCACTGGTTGGTTTCCCAATTCCATTTCAAGAAGGCAGTGGTGAACAAGTATTCAACCCAGCATTCAACTCATCGTCTAATCCATTTGTGGTAGTGGAGTTCGACACATATCATATCACAACCCGAAATATGATCCACCCTCAGATCATGTAGGTATCGACATCAACTCCATTAAATCTGTAAAAAATGTGACATGGTTGAGTCAAATCCCCTTAGGGAAAATGAATGAGGTCTGGATTAGTTATAATTCTAGTTCGAAAAATTTTGAGTATTGCATTCACTGGTTATCTTGATGAAAACATCACAATCCTGCAAAAGTTGCATCATATAGTTGATCTAAGCAAGTATTTGCCAGAGTGGGTTACTTTCGGCTTCACTGTAGCGACAGGAGTGTTAGCTAAGATACAAGTTGTTCACTCTTGGAATTTTACTTCTAATATAAAAATCGCTCCAAATTTGTTGAATCCAACTAGTTTGGAGCCAGCATTTGCCAACCAGGATAGAAATAGAACAAACAAAAGAGGGGTACTAGCTAGATCTATTGTAGATGTTTGTGTTCTAATTTGTGGGTTGGGCTTGCTTTGGTTTAGCTTCAAGAAGTGGAAACACAACAAGGTTAAAACGGAAGATGATCATGATTTCAATGTTTTGTATGAGTTTGAAGGCGAAACAGGACCTAAGAAGTTTTCATACAAAGAATTGGCCATTGCAACGAGAAACTTTGTGGAGGGAGAGAAGCTCAGATAGGGTGCATTTGGCGGCGTTTATAGAGGTTTCTTGAGAGACTTAAATGCTTATGTTGCTGTCAAGAGGGTGTCAAACTAAATAAGGGATTAAAGAGTATGCATCAAGAATGAAGATCATCAACCGGTTGAGGCATAGAAATTTAGTGCGACTTCTCGGTTGGTGCCAGGAAGAAAAAAAAGAACTCCTACTTGTGTATGAGTTCATGCCCAATTGCAGCTTGGATTCTCATCCCTTCAAAGGCAACACCTTCTTGACATGGCTAACAAGGTACAATATTGCTAAGGTTTGGCCGTGGCAATGTTGTACTTACATGAAGACTGGGAACAATGTGTGCTACATAGAGATATTAAATCGAGCAACATTATGTTAGATTCAAATTTTAATGCAAAACTTGGAGATTTCAGGTTAGCTAGGCTCGTTGACCATGGAAAAGAATAAAAAACCATGGTCCTAGCCAGAACAATAGGCTACATCTACATGGCTCCTAAGTGTGTCAAGACAGGCAAGGCTAGCAAAGAATTAGATGTTTACAGTTTTGGTGTTGTTTCTTTGGAAATTGCCTATGGAAGAAAGCCAATTGACCTCATAGCTAGAGACGATCATGAGAGGTTGGTAGAGTGGGTTTGGGAGCTCTATGGAAGAGGAAACCTTCTTGGAGCAACATATGTGAAATTGGGAGATTTTAACGAGGAACAGATAGAATACTTGATGATTGTTGGGCTTTGGTGTGCTCACCTAGATTACAATCTCAAGCCTTTAATAAAGCAAGCAATTCAAGTTCTTGACTTGGAAGCTCCATTGCCTAGCCTCCCACCAAAAATGCCCGTGCCAACTTACTCAGCTCCTAAGAGGATTAGGATAGAATCCTCTAGCATTAGTTACCATACCATCTCCTCCAAGCACACTACAACCCTAGTAGTTTTGTCGTTGAAGACATAACCACCGCTTTCATAAGCTGAGGGGTCCTCTGTACTCGATCCTTATTTCCCCTTGTGCCTAATACACTCCAAACCCTAGTAGCTTAGACACAACCACCACTTTCATAAGCTGAGGGATCCTTTGTACTTGATTCTTATTCCCATTGTGCCTAATACACTCCAAATTCCCATGGTGGGAGTCTTTAACACACATGAATCTTGAGGTATGATCGTGCAACTAAGAGTGCATTAGGTGCAAGAGAACAAAAATTTAGGTAGAGGGCTTGCTTTCATTCAAGGTTCAGGATGGTCATGATGACTTGGGTATTTTAGGTTTTCAATGTTTCTTCTACTGTATTCAACAATAACATACTCTGGCAGCTACCTCTCATCTGCATCAGTTTTGTAGACATGAATAATAATGTTATGGTGAGCAAATTTGAATTTGATTTCAAAAATTTCTAAGACAATATATTTTACTGTATTTGAGCCAACTATAAGTTAGTTATCAATTCTAGCAGTAAGTTTTTATATTAGTAAGGTATATACTCTAAAAAAAATCTGTAATTGATGTACCCAATGAGAAGAGAGTATGAGGCCCAAAAAGAGAGAAGTCAGTGGTTTCCTTGTTGAAGGGAAAGAGTTTTCAGTGGTATTATTGTTGAAGCAATAATTTTATGTTTGTTAGAGCATCTTCAATAGCCTCCTATTCCCATTTTTTCTCTACTTTAAAAGTCAGAACACAAAAAATTCATCTCCAACAATCTACTTACTCTTCATAAAAAAAAAAAAAAAAACCCTATCCCTATTCAACTTTCAATTAAAGGAACTGTACTTTCACCTCCCTACATTGAGGATGGTTTAATTACTCTCTATAATTAAAAGATTTTTTTTTTCTCTCATCTCTCATATTTTCTTCAAATGGTGGAAGGGGGAGAAGAAAGTGGGGAAAAATATTTTTGATAAAAGATAATAAAGAAAAAATATTTAAAACATACATAGGAAAAAATAAAGAGGATTACGGAGATGATGGTTGAAAAAGTGATTCATTTTCCAAAATAAAAAAGACATATTTTAGCTAAATTTGAGAAAAATATAAGGAGTATCGTTAAAGATGGTCTAAGTGGCCATAGTGATCGTCGTCGAAGAGACAGAGAAAAAGTAATTTTGAATGTGAAAGGAATCCAAATTGAAATAGAATGATAATGGACGGGACACCATATATATATATATATATATTTTGGTTTAAAGAAAAACATCTTCAATCCTTACTCATTTAAAGGATTACTATTTTTCTGTACGAGATTGCTAGCATCGTATATTGGGTTTTGAAGTATGGATGCTCCAAAGGCATTTATTTGGTTCAACTTATTGGCCTTGTTTGGTAGGGCTTATTTCCAACTTATTTCAGCTTTTAGCTTAATTTAAGCTATTTTGATGTGTCTGGTTCAGCTTAACAATACAGCTTATAACTTTTTGTAAGTCAAAAATCAACTTATTCTTTGAGTGGGGGAGGAGAAACTTAATTTATAAGTCAAAAATCAGCTTATGTTCACAGTTATAAGTTATAAGCTGTTAAGGTATAAGTTATAATCACTTTCCCACAGCTCTACCAAACGGGGCCATTGTAAGTTTTAATAATAAGAAATTAGAAATTAAAAGTATCTCTCTTAATTTTTACATAATTAGTTTTTTTTTTAAAATTTGTTTAAGTTATTTTTGTATGATAAAAAGATTATTATTATTATTTTTATCAACGAAGATAAAAAGAGCTTTATTGTTAAAAAGATGATAAGTGTAACATTAAAACAATACCCACAGACAATTCAACAAATCACAAGACCTTTGAACAATTAATTGATAAGTAATTGAATAAGTCTATTTAATTAACATGTCTAACAGCATATATGCCTCCAAAATCATCAGAGATTTTCCTTACAACCAGCCATGGCTGGATTGCCTGTTGGCTCAATTGTTTTGGTTGGTGGGTTGGCATTGCTTGGCTTTGTCTTGTGGATGAAAAGAATAGCACAAGAAGAAGATGAGGAGTTCGCCATTGATATGTCCATGGACGAGTTTGAGGCAGGTACTGGGCCAAAGAAGTTTTCGTATGGTGAATTGTTTTGTGCAACAAACAACTTCGTGGAGGAACAAAAGCTTGGAGAGGGAGGATTTGATGGGGTTTATAGAGGTTTTTGAGGGAATCCAATTCCTATGTTGTTGTAAAAAGGATATAAAAAAGATCCAAACAGGGAAGAAAGGAGTATACATCAGAAGTGAAGATCCTTAGTCGGTTGAGGCATAGAAATTTGGTGCAACTAGTTGGTTGGTGTGACAACAAAAGAGAACTCCTACTTATTTATGAGTTCATGGAAAATCGAAGCTTAGATTACCATCTCTTCAAAGAAAAAAGCTTGTTGACATGGGCAATAGGGTACAAAATTGCTCAAGGTTTGGCCTTGACATTGCTTTATCTACATGAAGAATGGGAGCAATGTGTGGTGCACAGGGATGTAAAACCAAGCAATGTCTTGTTGGATTCAAATTTCAATGCTAAACTCGGGGATTTCGGGTTAGCCAGACTAGTTGACCATGGAAAAGAGTTACAAACAATAGTTTTGGCAGGGACTATGGGTTACATTGCACCAGAATGCCTCGTGATAGAAAAATCAAGTAAGGAATCAGATGTTTATAGTTTTGGAGTTGTGTTATTGGAAATTGCTTGTGGAAGAAAACCCATTGACCTGAAGGTCCCAGAAAGTCAAATGAGAATAGTGGAGTGGGTTTGGGACCTCTATGACACCAGTAGGCTTCTTGAAGCGGCGGTGGATCCAAAGATGTACCCAGATTTTGTTCAAGAAGAAATGGAATGATTGATGATTGGTGGATTTTGGTGTACTCACCCGGATCACAATCTTCGACCTTCAATTAAACAAGCAATCCATATGCTTAATTTTGAAGCACCATTGCCCATTCTCCCAGCAAAAATGCTTGTGGCAACGTATTCTGCTCCTCTAATGAATTCTTCACCATTGGTTTCTTAACCTATGGCTCTACTACTGTTGCAATTAAACAAGCAATCCATATGCTTAATTTTGAAGCACCATTGCCCATTCTCCCAGCAAAAATGCTTGTGGCAACGTATTCTGCTCCTCTAATGAATTCTTCACCATTGGTTTCTTAACCTATTGCTCTACTACTGTTGCTAATAATAGCCAAGTGCAGCCTTCAAGCCATAGTTACAACACAGATTCCTCCAAGCTTGCCTCATCCTCTGCAACTTCTTCTCCATCTGCATCACTTTTGTATACAAAAGTATATTGATTCAAAATGTATGCAGTCCAATATTTAAGTTTCCGAGCTAAGTAAAATCGTCGTTCTTAAATATTAATTTCACAATTCTTACTATTGTTGTAATTTGTATAGGTACTAAATAATGTATCCACCAAATATAGATGTTCATTCATGATCATCAAATGTTAAATATACATACATAGAAAGTAATATAATGTTATATATAATACATATAATATATAAAGTGTACTTGTCAAAAACGGATTTTCAGAGTTCCATTAGTACATTCCAAGTTTGTAGATGGTTCTTGTTCATTTTTCCCTACAAAGACGTAACTTGTGTAAAATTTAGCACACAAAGATATATATATATATCTGAATGTTAACCACAAACAAACATTTGGTTGAAATGTTTGAAGATTCTTGTGATTGAAGTTGTATCTTTCTTTTTTTCTTTTATTAATATTCTTTAATTGTATATCGGCAAAATATTTGGAAGAATGACCATGAAGCTATATTTCAATTACGTTTTAATTCTAGCTATTTATTTTTAAAATTTTTGTACATATCTACAGAACAACTATTAATCCAACTATCCTTCTTTTTTTTTAAAAAAAAATATTCTTTGCATATCTATAGAACATTTGAAATACAGAATTAATTGGCAAGTTGTCAATCATGTTGAAAGGTAGAAGCTTCCCCTTGTCAATAATAAACACAAGCTTACAATAGTCTTAACAATCATGCATGGCAAAATGTCATTTTCACAGTGTACTATTTCTGGATGTATATTAAAATTTTATTTGTTCTTGTATGACTCCTCACCAAAACCTTGATGTTGAATATTCAACTTAAGGCCCTGCAACTGTGATAGGTAGTGGCATCACGGACCGGTTTCATGTAGAAGGACTGGTAGGTGCCATTCGGTAACATTTACATTACCATTTTTGTTCACGACGGAAAATATTAAACAAACAAAAAGATTACAAACATATTTGGTGTCCACATATATTTTAAAAATATGTTTCGAAAATAAGTGAAATGAGTGGTTGGATGTGGTTATTGGCTAAAGGTTAGGGCTGGCCCTGAGTTGGTGGAGGGGCTAAACAAATTTTTGAAATGGGGCCCTTAATACATAATCACACAATTTTTTTTTTTGGTAAAATGACAAAGATATATATTTTTTTATCTGCTAATACCTATAAAAATGATACTTTAATATAAAATCACTAAAATTATATATTACATTTACTTGCATTGATAGATTAAGACATGAAGAAATCATTACAAAAACTCAAAAAAAGAAAAACATGAGTTTGTTGCTTTATAATTTAACAAAGTCCATAAAATAAATAAATAAATATAAATCTAAAATTATAATACCAAATAATAATTGAATCAGTTACAACAGAGTATCAATTAAATATTATTTTTCTCGTATTTTTAGATGCATAATTACTAGTCAAAATTACATAATCTATACATGTCCTTTTTTAGATTGTGAACTTAAATTAGTTAGACTGAATATTTATTTTTTAGCTTACAAATGCTATAAAAGCTAAAATTAATTGGGGGCCTCTTGATTTTGTTGAAATTTGGTCAAATCTTAATACTGTTATGAAAAATCTGTCACGACCCAAACCCGCCCCTAAGAGTTTAGCATCGTAACCGGCCAGTAATCTGCGATTATCAAAGGCCTGCTTAACAGTAATAACAATTATACAATAAGAGGGGCCAGCGGAAGCCTGTAAACATTAAAACATAATGTCTGAAGAGCTATGAGGACTTAAATGAACAGACAACTTCTATATATATTTACCGATATACACATAAGTCCAAGTCCAAACATATAATTAATCAACACTTAAGTAAACACATCTAAGTACAAAATAAAAGACATGTTAGGGAATTAAATCCCAAGCCAAAAACAAGTTAGAAAACATTCACTTAACGTCATAAAATCATTCAAAAAGGGTGGAATTAAATCACCCCAAAAAGCCTTGACAATAACGGTTCGGAACCTTGCATTGAGGCACAATAGGTTGGCTTGACAAAACGGGATCAGGGTGACGTTGCTAACTTTGCTCCGGTGCCTGGCCACCTACATATATAATAAATTATGAGCTAAAGCCTAGTGAATAACAAATGCGTAAAGGGTTTATGAATAATGTCCTTGTAACAATTGAAACAATCGATTTCAGTAATAAATCAGTTCAATAAGTAGTATTCATACATTTCAGTGTCATATGAAATCATTATAGTCTTACGTGGTACATCCCATAGTAGAACAGTTCAGTAGGTCTTAAGAACCAAACAATCAGTTGATGGCTATCAATACAGTAATAGTAGTTCCACATATTGGAACTAACAGAGATCTCTGTAACAGTAGCAGTAACAGTAACAGTCAGTTGCTATGGATGCCACAAGTATAGTTTACAAAAGTAGGACAACATTCATTCAGTAAACAATCTCATTTCAAAAAGTAGTACAGTCAATCAATCAGAAAATAATTATAATTGAACATAGCTTTACAACATTGTTACTCACAGTGGGCTCCGCGATATACGTGCTTAAATGCACTAAAATTGCGGCATTCAACCTAAACAAACAGATTCGAGCACAACTCAATTACAATCATGCCATTCCATTATGCAATCATTTCTATTTCTATTCAGTTTGTTGTTTACTTGATCGATTTCTATTCATTGTTCAATCCTTCGGTTCTAACTTTCGTTATATATTTATTTGTGTTCATGAGATGCAAATGCACATGAACACGCTTTAAAACCATGCAAACGAAGGCCCGGAAGGTAGAAAAGAGGAGCAAAAACAAAACCGGGACCACCCCAACAACCGCACGTGCGAGGGTCTCTGCCGCACGTGCGGGACAATCTCCGCACGTGCCTCCCGCACCTACAATTTAAGCAGAATGTTCCTCAAATCTGCCCTATTTTCCGCACGTACGGGGCTCCAAGCCGCACGTGCGGTGCTAGGTGAAAAACTGTCTGAAAATGCTCTTCTTTTTGGTGATGCATTCCTTTACAAAATCAGCCCCATTTTCATGCATTTCACTTCCAAAAACTTGACATAACACCTTGAATTAAACATATTTAGCTTGGAACAAAATTCATAACTTCAATTGAAACTTCAAAATCATGCAAGGAGTTCAAATTCTTGAAGTGTAAACACAAGTTCATAACTAATACAAATTGAGCTCTAATTATTTAAAATGCATGGAGTTTTCCTCCCAAAAACAAAACAAAAACATATAAACATGCTTGACTTTGAGCCTTGATCATGAAACACAATCAAAACTTGTAAACAATGTCCAAATTGCCAATTTGAAAGCTCAAGACTCCAAATAAACATAGACACATAAACCATGTATTTCAAAGCTTCAAATTTAAAAATTAATGAGAAAATCCTTTCAAAACTTTTAGACTTGTGCAAGAAATATGCATAGAAGGAACAGTGTCTTGAATTCATTCCATGCATGTTGCTAATTCAAGTTAATATCCACAATTCCTTCTTTATGTGATCATATGAATTCCTAACATCAATTTACACCCCTAGTCTCATAATTAATCATGATCTTTACTTAAAACAACTCAAAGTCTAAAGGATTACTAGGGAAGCATTTCAATTTCATAAAATTTGGTGGAAATTTCTTACCTTAATTGGTTAATTGGTGAAGATTTCAAGTTTCCTTTCACTTTCTCCTCTTCCTAACTTCCTTCTCTAGCTGAGCTCTCTCACCAAGTCTTTTCTTCCTCTCTCTCTACGTGTATAGTGTAAGACTACCCAACAAGATCCACTAGCTCTATCTTCTATATTCTTTTGATGAGTAAAATGCATGAGACTCAAATTAATTAGACTAATTAAATTAATTAAAATCAACTTGACTCAAATTAAATTACTCTCATCATCGAATAATCTTAATTACGTTAGATTAAATTATATTAAGATAAATTAGGCTCTAATTCCTATCAAATTTCTAAATTCTAACTTGTTAAAATTAACAAAGCAGACAAGTCTAAATCATACATATCCGCATCTGTTCACGATCGCAACACAATACCAATCAAGGCAAGCATATATCATATGGCACAATTAACACATAATCACATAATTAACAATAAGCATATAATTAATATAATTAATTTGCTTAATTAAGGAGGTGGTTGTCACAAAATCACTCTACTTTTTTTTTTTTTTTGGCAGGAATTTGAGCTGGTTGACAAGAAGCTATCCACACTTTAAGAGCTTATACTTGTAGAATCCATTGTTCCTCATCAAACTTGTTGTGCACTTAGTAAAATGAGAATTAACTATCAAGAAAATTCAACAAGAATCCAAGAAGATACATTTCAATTACAAAAAAAAAAAATCTCATGAAATAATAAAAAATCACATATGTAAAGTGCAAACACAAACTAACCAAAAAAAAAAAAAATGGTAATCCTATATTAATATTGGTCTTATTTAGCATCAAATTAGGAAAAAAAACAACAGAGTTTATGAAAATTAGAACTGAACTTATAGTTTCCGGAGTAAAAGGAAAGTGATTGCTGAGAACAACAAGAAACCTCATTTATTAATTTTGTCAAACACCTGTTGTGCAACAAAAAATAAATAAATTAGCTTGAAAACATTCAAATAGACATTCACAAATGTTAACATAGAGTTGGACGACATAATAAGAAACTATAGGAAAAAAAAGAAAAAAGAAGAGGAAAAAAAAAGTGAAGCCGTAATTGACGTATAATGTACGCGTAAAAATACAACAGTTAAAAATTGGGTAAATTACACTTACACCCCCTGAGATTTGAGTTTAATACATATCACTCCTTGACGTTTGGAAAATTACACTAACCCTCCTATCACTGTAATTATTTAGATGGAATGAAAACATTGGATTCATATACTTTCTCTTTTCTTACTTTACTTTACTTCATTTTTTTTCCCCTTTCCTTTTCTTTATTATTTTTTTTCAACTTAATTCACTCTGTATTTCTAGTAGGATTTGTTACCTTTTATATAAGTAGGGAGTTTGTGAAATGAGACTATTAACCATAAGGGTGGAAATATAATTTTCAGAATGTCAAGGGGTAGAATGTAGTTGGATCAAACCTCAAAGAGTGTCAGTGTAATTTACCCTTAAAAATTTGATGAATGATTTGATTTATTTGTAATTTAGTGAAAATTTTGACTCACTCTTAACTTAATACACTATAGGAATTTACACATTCGGTGACTAAAAATGCCGACTAAAACAAATTTAGTCGCCAAAGATATACACTTTACCTACCAAAATAAATTTAGTCGCCAAAGATAGGCACTTTAGCTACTAAAAGAAATTTGGTCGGGAAAGGTTCTATTTTCAGCTACTAAGAATTATTTAGTCAGTATTGATGTTACTTTTGGTGACTAATTTAAGTTTAGTCGTTGAAAATAGGATTTTGGGCTACAAAAAAAAATCTTGGTCCCTAAATGTACAATCTTTAGCTACAAAGAATAATTTAGTAGCTAAAGATGTTACTTTTGGCGACTAATTTAAGTTTAGTCATTGAAAATAGGATTTTAGGCTACAAAAAAAAATTTTGGTCCCTAAATGTACAATGTTTAGCTACTAAGAATAATTTAGTCGCTATTTATCTTACTTCTACCGACCAAACTATGTGGTCGGCAATTGTAATTAAGTTATGGAGGGAAGATTTCCAATTTTGGAGGGACTCCTAAAACAATTAGCGACTAAATTATTCAGTTCGTCGAGAAAAACTGGTTTTATTTCTTTTTGGCAACCAATAGACACTGGTCGGGAAAAAACTAAACCTAAGAAATTAAGTCCAAGGTCGATCTGTCTCTCTCTCATTCATGGCTCTGTGTGACTGTCTCTCTTACTATTTCCTTACGCCTTTGTGACTCTCTCTCTCTCTCTCACTCTCACTCTCACTCTTGCCTTTGCCCTCCTCTCTGTCGATTTGTCTCTATTTGTTACACGAGCACCACCGCAAGGGTTACACGAGCACCACAGTCACTTCTAGGTATCTCCTCTATTTCGCCCTCTCTCTATTTGTCTCTGTGCCTTCCTCTCTCTGTTTTCCTCCATTCGGAACTGTGATGCGCCATATGTTGAAGAAGTGGAACAAGTAGTGTTCCTTCCATCTCCATCGACCTCTTCATCACAGAGATCTTGTGTATTATCCATCTAATTCACCGGCAAAACCACGCTACACCCAACAATCAAACCATTAGTTTTCGAAGCATTGTCGTTTGGTGATGATGAACAGACCTTGCTAAATTGATTGGAGTTTAATAATCGACCTAGCCCCAAATAGACCCTGCCCCAAGCTTCTTTTCCGTACTCCATCTATGAGGATGTTGGTCATGACCTGTCACGCCCCAAACCTGCCCCTAAAAGTTCGGGCATGACCACTTCAGAAATGGACACTTAACCCGATGTACGTAAGATATTGGGCCTAAATGGAAGCATTACATGTAATAAAATAACATAAAATAAAAAGAAACTACATCCATTGAGTGACCACTATCATGCCAGGATCACAAACAGTGCATCAGATGGTGAATATTTACATATACATATACAAACACCGCCCCTTGTTTGGGCGTATAACAAAAACATTGAAAACATGTTGTAGACAATTAGCGTACAAATCAAAAGCTTAGCAACACTCCACAAAATGGGCAGGCTTCATCCAAATGCCTAGACACACAGAGGCTGACAAGAGAGGGACGAGCATCGAGGGTTAATGCTGACCTCCAGATTTGCTACCTACAGAATCAGACAAAATACGGAGTAAGACAATCTCAGTGAATAGTAGTACTTTGATAATTCAATGATCAACTTGAATTGCAATGCATATCAACACGTATATAATGCAAAATACATGCAGTTAATCTTATCCTGTAGTTGTTACCAGAACGGCCTCGGGCCCAGTCTTCAAACAGAATGGCTTTAAGCCCTTGAACAGAATGGCATTGAGCCCTTAAACAGAGTGGCATTAAGCCCTTATCAGAATGGCATTAAGCCCTTATCAGAATGGCATAAAGCCCTTTTCATATATGTATGAACTCAAGAGGTGGCTCGCATGGATTTAAAGGTGACTCGCATGGCCGCACTTAGTTCCGTGCAGCACTTTGTTTCATACTAACAGATCATACAGAATGGCCATAGGCCCAGATGTCACAAATTGGCCATAGGCCTCATAGATGTTACAGAACGGCTATAAGCCTGATAACTTTCACAGAACGGTCATAGGCCTCATAACTTTCATAGAACGGCCATAGGCCTCATAACTTTCACATCGGCTTTAAGCCCAGTTCACATATGTATGGACTCAAGAGGTGGCTCGTACGGATTCTAGAGGTGGCTCGCATTGCAGCACTTGGTTCCGTACAACACTTTGTTCCGTACCAGAAAATATGAGGCCTTAATGACCGAACAAATCATATCATGTCACAGTATGAATAGAATGAATAAACAGAACGGAATAACCTCATGGTTTATTGCAAGTTAACATAATCGTCTTACGTATATCAGAACATTAACAATATTTATTAACATAAGACACATATATTATTAGTCTCAGAGTTATACAGAGGCACACAGATTCTTCCAATCAGTCACATGAGTTAACATAGCTACTTTGCATTTAACAAAGTGTTAATGATAATTAGTAACAAATGGAACAATTTCGGAGATACATAAATACCATAATTCCATAATGCACATACATTCTATTCGCTTGTCATGAATCAATACTGCTAACTCGCAGATAATAGAATGTTAACCTTAACGATCAATAGTAAACAACGTATGACCCAATGATGCATTTAGATTTCCTCATGGTTCATTGTAAATCGACATACTTGTCTTGCAATTAGCAGAACGTTAATAGTAAAGATAATCCGAAGGTAAAGGTATCATTACATTAATAAGTCAAAACAATTCGCACCATAACATGAGTCACGTAACAATGTTATTGATACTCAATTTCTTTCTAATAGTTTGTATGCAGTTCTTATACAGAATCATAGGTAAGTTACAAGTTGGTACATTAACGATAATCATTAACCTTGACCGGAATACAGAGTAGGTTCAGAGTCATACTGATGTACGCCAAAATCTTTCAATGTTCACACCGATTCCCAATCAATATAAGGTTAAGATAACTACTTGTGAAGAGCAGAGCGTTAATCAAAAGAATTATTAACGATAATCAAATGTGCGATTACAGTACTATTACTCACAGTGTTGTGGTGGAGTGGCAGACGCTCCCGGTATGTGTCCTACATACACACATTTCAAGTATTAGTTCATTTCCCTTTTTAACTCAGTTTTGTATTCGTTTCGGTCAAATTAATTTACGAACACTTTAAAGGTGTCAAATAATTATTTTAATAATATCCGAGGGTCGAACACGCAAAACGGAGCAGACAACCTTTTTCAGCTTGGGCCGCACGTGCGGTTGTGAGCCCCGCACGTGCGGTAGTGAAGCCCGCACGTGCCTTTTTAGCAGTAGCCAAAAGCCCAAATTTTACCATTTCTGTGGACGTGCGGCAGTGACCCCCGCACGTGCGGCAGTGCTTCCCGCATGTACGGCCATGACCCCCCCACGTGCGGCGATTTCTTGTGTTGCACAGTCCGAAATTCACACAAAATCTTTCTTGACACACATGGAGTAAGGTTCAAAATAGGTAAATATAATACAAGAATTAGGCTCAAAATCATCTAAAAACATACTCATAACCTCTTTTAGTCCTTATTCACTTTGAGCTCACAATCATATTCAAACACAACTCAATTCTTTTAACATTATCCATATCAATATTGACATGTGGGTTCAATTTAGAAACAAAGAGTAAAATATAATTTCAACATGAAATGCAAGGAATCATTTACCATGCTTCTATATAACACAATTTATCTTCAACCAACTAAGGACTAAGATTACTCCTCAAGAGGACAATATTTACACACACTTGATCTCCAAGAGGATTCTTACTTACTCAAAGAAAGGGTCAATTAGAATAAATTAACACACCTTGAGTTGAAATCTCTATGAACCTTCTCAATTTTGTTTCCTAACCTTCTTCTTGATGTACTTCCCTTCAAACCCTCTTCCTCTCTAGTTCTCTCTCTCTCTCTCTCTCTCTCTCTCTCAGGAGCTTCTCTGGTGATGGTTCTCTATCGAATGCCCAAGAACATAGATATTTATATAAAAGTGAATAATGACGAAAATTAATCAGTTTAATCATCCTAAATCAAATTTTCACAAAAATGCTTATTATGGCCTAAAAATTATGCTGATTTCAAATATAAAATCAATTTCGGTTTATCAAGTCTCTAAGGCCCTCAATTTCCGATTCAAACGTTTTATAATTGTGACAGATGTTTTTCTTATCAAACAGATATAGGTCTCTAATCATAAAATTTATTTTCTTAAACACAAAGTCATATAAAATTCCACAGTGAACATTTAAATGCACAGACTGAGGGACTGCGAATATACCGGAAACACATGCGAGGGTCGGGTTATTACACTCTCCCCCCCTTAAATAAGTTTGGTCCCTCAAACTTGTTTTACTATGTAACAAGAGTAGAAGTCTTAGTCTCATACCATTGTTCAGTTCCGTTACAGATACATAAGTTATTTCTTAGTTTGAACAGTTTACGGGTCAATCCGATATTCCCTACAATTATGTGAAAACTATTAACATGTAAAGCAAACTTCGTACCATCTATTTATAGAATCACGTAGCAGACAAGATAAGACTATAAGAGTCCACTGCAGGATATGCAAGGTATAAAATCTTCAGTGGGCAGGGTTTACAATCATAATACTTTCCTGTCAATAAGTTTCGTAGCGTCAATTCTCAAATACAGAAACATAATGGATATCTCTTCCTTAAACACATAAGGCAGATATTCCCGTAGTATGTATTAATTTCAATCACAAGAACAAAATGTTTTCCACTATGTTCATAACCAGTTGATCCAGCATCAATAGTTCATATGCAATTCTCCTTAGAAAGTACATGTTCAAACTTGCCCAGTTAAGTCGTTCCTTGAGTCTTTATATAGGTTCCAGAATAAATTAATTATGTGGTTAGATTCAAAATGCATAATTGAATCAGCTATTAGATCTACTAAACAAGATTCTGCCTAAGGAGCAAGGTATGTTCCATTCCAGCAAGTATCTCACTATTTTGGAAAACATATCAAAGTCATATCGTTATATTGATTCAAGACCATATATACTAATTCTTGATAAGGTCAGAATGATGGGAGGAAGAATCCCAATCAATATCATTAATTCTTCACAGCATTTCTTCTAAATACAGTAACACAAGGAGAACCATATTCCAAATCACATAGTTACGGCAATATCGAAGCAATAACATACAGTTTTGTAAATTCATGCAGACATACCATTGTAGACACCTGGTCATACCGTCGTAAGTTCAAATCTGAACAATAAATACATCTATAACAACCATTATTTTGAACAAGGGAGCCACTCAAAAACAAAGCCAGAAAGCAAATTCAAATCATGCTTGACTAATCCGTCATAATCGTAAAGTATAGCATCTTCTCTTCCCAGCATAAGTTAATTTGGCTTCTTTTTAATCATTTCGGCATTCCACTATGTAGATGATTCTTTCTTTTCCTACTGTAAGACATGAGACCAACCACATGGTTTTGTATTCACAACTTATAATTACAGTGGGTCAGTAAACAGCCATACAAAAATTGTAGATCAGTCGCCTAGCTCAGTCAATTCATATAAACAGAGTATCTAGTTATTCCACTTACGCAGGTTACAATAATTACATCCATCCGGGTACCGAAATGTCTAGAAATTCAAATGTACAACGACAAAATGACTTGACCAACTAATATCAAAGTTATATTTCTTGACAAGTTCAGTTCAATCCGATGGTAAATCGATTCTTAACCACATAATGAATATCGTTCAAATCCGTATTAGCCTACAATAAGAGGTAAATGCTCAATGCATACTCTTAATCAAACATTAATATAGCACATTCCCATTTCCATTTACTTCTATCAGAGTTCACAATCTCATACAGAACAATTTACATTATAGCCTTCAAATACGAAAGAGGGACTAATTTGACTATTTACAACATCTACCATTTGCATATCTACACAGAAATTATCACAGAAACGATTCCTCAGTCTTAAGTCATGAATAGACATAGGCAGGGTTTTAATTCTTACGGTAAGTTATTAGATTTTCACTCATTAAATCACGGTCTCGAAGTAGTCAATAATTACCCATCTTCTTAAACAAAATCACAATCAATTGACTCCTTTCAGAATTTTAAAGGGGATCACTATATGCATAACTTTTTCTTACAGCCGGTCATACTCAACACAATTTCAATTTTCACGCAAAACACATCTTGTCAAAATATCTAAACACGGTAACTTCTCAAAATCACAAATCTAAACATTGTTATGGCAAGGAAGACATAACTATATCATAAAAGTTAGAGCATCACACATTTTCTTTGGTCTTCAGAATATTCCATACTTAGAGTTTGATCACTTTACCTAAACAGAATCATCATTTTCCACCAATAACTATTAATCGATAAGACATGTTCCTTTTAACCATTTATATATAAATCGTCTTACCGACCAGCTCGAACCCTCACCACGCTTCCGCAGTGCAATGTCGTTGTTGAATCCCATTGCAATTCATTTTACTTATGTTGCACAATTGTCCTTTTCATTTTGTCCAGCCAGGCGGGGGTAAAACCCTCTGGATCTCCCATCTTTATGCTCATCACGTTCTACATCACTATCAATCACAATATGCGTAAAAATATACAATAGGCATAATTCAAAATCGTTAGCGTTAGCAAAGTACATTTAACGTTGCTATCAATCTTTCCGTTTGCATTCAAAATATTATACATGATGCCTAATTCTTTTCTAGACATCCTAAAGCTCAATGGATCCGTGTGTGAGATAGCAACTCGTGCTCTGATACCACTTGTCACGCCCCAAACCCACCCCTAAAAGTTTGGGCATGACCACTTCAGAAACGGACACTTAACCCGATGTACGTAAGATATTGGGCCTAAATGGAAGCATTACATGTAATAAAATAACATAAAATAAAAAGAAACTACATCCATTGAGTGACCACTATCATGCCAGGATCACAAACAGTGCATCAGATGGTGAATATTTACATATACATATACAAACACCACCCCTTGTTTGGGTGTATAACAAAAACATTGAAAACATGTTATAGACAATTAGTGTACAAATCAAAAGCTTAGCAACACTCCACAAAATGGGCAGGCTTCATCCAAATGCCTAGACACACAGAGGCTGACAAGAGAGGGACGAGCATCGAGGGTTAAGGCTGACCTCCAGATTTGCTACCTACAGAATCAGACAAAATACGGAGTGAGACTGTCACGACCCCAACCCGCCCCTAGTAGGATGGTGCCGTGATGGCCAGTAATCCGTAATTACCGAAGGCCAACTTACTAAGATCAAAGACAATCAGAGTATAATGTAAGGGGCTTACAAATGCGGAAGCAATAAATCAATTACAAATGGTCCATAAGAGCTTGTGCGTAGATCAAATGACATACATATACCATATAGTTTACATCCAGTCCAAATTAACAAAATACAATTTACAACTTGATCAAAAGGCTTCTCAGCCGACAAGAACAAAATACAGCAATTACAAGCGAAGAAGCATGATTTTCAAGTGCTGCCGACGTAAGTACAAAAATGCCGACATAAATGCAAAACAGCCGAAGTAAGCACAAAACTGCCGACGTAAAACAAGGCAGCCGACATGCCAAGGGTCCAAAACAAGCTTTGCAAAATAGACTAGGCGTCGCCGCCGTCCTGCTCATCACCTACATATATATAGAGAGGGTGAGTTTGACAACTCAGTGAATGGTACGAATAATAAAGGTTTTTTGCATGAATAGCCGAGGTCCTTCAAAGCAAAGCAAAACTTTCTAAATCATACGAATATTAACCGAAGTCCTTCTGAAGCAGAATTCATCGAACTTTACCAAATCAAGGGATGAACCATGTTCATCTATCAAGTCTTACCATACATCAGGGGATGCTTGCCAACATCGGCGTAATACAATCAAAACTGTCAATCAAGTGATGAACCGTATTCATCTAACAATCTTACCATATTTCAAAGGATGCTTACCAACATCGGCATAACACAATCAAACTGTCAAATCAAGTGATGAACCGTATTCATCTAACACATCTTACCATATTTCAAAGGATGCTTACCAACATCGGCATAACACAATCAAACTGTCAAATCAAGTGATGAACCGTATTCATCTAACAATTCTTACTGTATTTCAAAGGATGCTTACCAACATCGGCATAACACAATCGAAACTGTCAAATCGAGTGATGAACCGTATTCATCTAACAATTCTTACTATATTTCAAAGGATGTTTACCAACATCGGCATAACACAATCGAAGCTATCAAATCAAGTGATGAACCGTATTCATCTAACAATTCTTACTATACTTGCAAACTTGTGTGACTTAGGCCCGTAGCCCTGTTTCACCTTATTGTGTGACTTAGGCCCGTAGCCCTTTTTCACCATATTATGTGACTTAGGCCCGTAGCCCCTTTTCACCTTATTGTGTGACTTAGGCCCGTAGCCCCTTTTCAACACGTTGGCTTTCCCAAGAAAGGACCGTATCCTTTTTAACTCAAGAACTAATGTCACTTAGGCCCGTAGCCCTTTTTGACAAGGTGGTGCTGCGAAAGTTTATAGTCCTCCAGCTAAGGGACTTTCACCAGTAGTGCTGCGAAAGTTTATAGTCCTCCAGCTAAGGGACTTTCACCAGTAGTGCTGCGAAAGTTTATAGTCCTCCAGCTAAGGGACTTTCACCAGTAGTGCTGCGAAAGTTTATAGTCCTCCAGCTAAGGGACTTTCACCAGTAGTGCTGCAAAAGTTTATAGTCCTCCAGCTAAGGGACTTTCACCAGTAGTGCTGCGAAAGTTTATAGTCCTCCAGCTAAGGGACTTTCCCACTTAATATCAAAACCAGGCTCATACTTATTACAAAGATATCGTCAAAACGAAGCTCATACTTAACCTTTTATACTTAGTGCTGCAAAAGTTTAGAGTCCTCCAGCACGAGGGACTTTCAAGAACATCATCAAACAAGGCTTATACTCTTCACATCAAAATAGGCTAATCGTTCATGCTTATCAAAACGCTTTCATCAAGACGAAATAAAACAAAGTTTATCAAAACTGTATAACATAGCTTTATTAAAAGCACCACTCACCTCGGTGTTCTGGGGTGAAGGCTCAAGGCAAAGATCAAAGTCCTGGCAATCACAAGGCAAATTACATTCTCAAAACAAGCTTCATAGGCACATAATGATCTCGGCACTCTCACCGAATCCAAGTCAAAAGTAAAGCAAGCATGTCAAGGGTCAAAACCCTGTTTCCCATCTCATGGAAACACACTAGGTACTACTCAGGTCTAGCCGAGGTCCCACACCTTCTTGCCGAGGTGTGAACCTGATGGCCACACACAAAACGAAATCGGGAAAACCTGGGTTTCCCTTTTGAAGAATGCAAAGGACCTAACAATCAAGAACATCAAGAACATGCATGCTGGAGTTCGTAACTAGTACATTCAAAATCTGAGATCCCATGCAAAGAGCTCAAAACATGGACCTGGGTATTTGTACAAGGAAAACATGCAAGCACAAACACAAAAACATGGTTCTTGTTCCAAACTTTCGAATCAAAACGAGACTTTACTCAAGAACACATGAACATCAACTTTCTCTTTCAAAACCGACTTCAAATCGTTGCATGGCATGCCAAACAAACACAATCATGCAATGCAGCTTGATAACCAATAAGAGCAATCAAAGTAGAGCAAGAATCTAACCTCAAAACTCAGATCCAACGGTTCGATCTTCAAAGATCAAGCTCGGATCACCACTTCTCTCTCTAAAACTCTTTCTTCTCCTTCTTGAGAGCTTCTCTCTCTAGAAACCAAGATTTGAGACAAAATGATTTGCCTCGAGAGCTGTCTGCTGCCTTAAGCTTCAGCTCGGACACGTGGCACTACCGGGTTGGTGTAGCTCAAAAGGTGACTGATTGATAAGACAAGTCACTGACAAAGCGTACTCAACAAGCTTGACAGCAAACACATCGGCGAGTAACGACGTCGGCCAAAGTCAAACTTCGGCAACGAGACAACAAGAACGTCGGCTAGGGAGGACGACACTTACTAAGTCGTGCCACACCTGCCCTGGGACAACACACCAAGTGCAAAGGCACCTCGGCCTGGAAGGTACACTTCTCGGCCTTGGTTCTGAACATCTCGGCAATCATGCCGGAGTGAAGATGGAGGTCAACAGATGGCTCCGGAATAGTTCTAAGTGCAGAGGTTCAAAAGTGGACCACACTGAGCTAACCTCGGCCACACACACACCAAGCACGGATCAAGATCAAGCAAGCACACGAAACAAGGCAAGCCGAAACAAGATTAATCAGATTGTAGCACATCAAGACAAGGTCTCACATGAATGTATGCAAGTATAGCTAAAAGAATGAGGGTTGTTACAGAGACAATCTCAGTGAATAATAGTACTTTGATAATTCAATGATCAACTTGAATTGCAATGCATATCAACAAGTATATAATGCAAAATACATGCAGTTAATCTTATCCTGTAGTTGTTACCAGAATGGCCTCGGGCCCAGTCTTCAAACAGAATGGCTTTAAGCCCTTGAACAGAATGGCATTGAGCCCTTAAACAGAGTGGCATTAAGCCCTTATCAGAATGGCATAAAGCCCTTTTCATATATGTATGAACTCAAGAGGTGGCTCGCACGGATTTTAAAGGTGACTCGCATGGCCGCACTTAGTTCCGTGCAGCACTTTGTTTCATACTAACAGATCATACAGAATGGCCATAGGCCCAGATGTCACAAATTGGCCATAGGCCTCATAGATGTTACAGAACGGCTATAAGCCTGATAACTTTCACAGAACGGCCATAGGCCTCATAACTTTCACAGAACGGCCATAGGCCTCATAACTTTCACATCGTCTTTAAGCCCAGTTCACATATGTATGGACTCAAGAGGTGGCTCGTATGGATTCTAGAGGTGGCTCGCATTGCAACACTTAGTTCCGTACAACACTTTGTTCCATACCAGAAAATATTAGGCCTTAACGACCGAACAATTCATATCATGTCGCAGTATGAATAGAACAAATAAATAGAACGGAATAACCTCATGGTTTATTGCAAGTTAACATAATCGTCTTACGTATATCAGAACATTAACAATATTCATTAACATAAGACACATATATTATTAGTCTCAGAGTTATACAGAGGCATACAGATTCTTCCAATCAATCACATGAGTTAACATAGCTAGTTTGCGTTTAACAGAGTGTTAATGATAATTAGTAACAAATGGAACAATTTCGGAGATACATAAATACCATAATTCCATAATGCACATACATTCTATTTGCTTGTCATGAATCAATACTACTAACTCACAGATAATAGAATGTTAACCTTAACGATCAATAGTAAACAACGTATGACCCAATGATGTGTTTAGATTTCCTCATGGTTCATTGTAAATCGACATACTTGTCTTGCAATTAGCAGAACGTTAATAGTAACGATAATTTGAAGGTAAAGGTATCATTACATTAATAAGTCAGAACAATTCGCACCATAACATGAGTCACGTAACAATGTTATTGATACTCAATTTCTTTCTAATAGTTTGTATGCAGTTCTTATACAGAATCATAGGTAAGTTACAAGTTGGTACATTAATGATAATCATTAACCTTAACCGGAATACAGAGTGGGTTTAGAGTCGTACTGATGTACGCCAAAATCTTTCAATGTTCACACCGATTCCCAATCAATATAAGGTTAAGATAACTACTTGTGAAGAGCAGAGCGTTAATCAAAAGAATTATTAACGGTAATCAAATGTGCGATTACAGTACTATTACTCACAGTGCTGTGGTGGAGTGGCAGACGCTCCCGGTATGTGTCCTACATACACACATTTCAAGTATTAGTTCATTTCCCTTTTTAACTCAATTTTGTATTCGTTTCGGTCAAATTAATTTACGAACACTTTAACTGTATCAAATAATTATTTTAACAATATCCGAGGGTTGAACACGCAAAACAGAGCAGACACCGTTTTTCATCTTGGGCCGCACGTGTGGCTGTGAGCCCCGCACGTGCGGCGGTTGGTCTCGCACGTGCGGTAGTGAAGCCCGCACGTGCCTTTTTAGCAATAGCCAAAAGCCCAAAATTTGCCATTTCCCCGCACGTGCGGCAGTGACCCCCACACGTGCGGCCATGACCCCCGCACGTGCGGCGATTTCCTGTGTTGCACAGCCCGAAATTCATACAAAATCTTCCTTGACACACATGGGGTAAGGTTCAAAATAGGTAAATATAATACAAGAATTAGGCTCAAAATCATCTAGAAACATACTCACAACCTCTTTTAGTCCTTATTCACTTTGAGCTCACAATCATATTCAAACACAACTCAATTCTTTTAACATTATCCATATCAATATTGCGATGTGGGTTCAATTTAGAAACAAAGAGTAAAATATAATTTCAACACGAAATGCAAGGAATCATTTACCATGCTTCTATATAACACAATTTATCTTCAACCAACTAAGGACTGAGATTACTTCTCAAGAGGACAATATTTACACACACTTGATCTCCAAGAGGATTCTTACTTACTCAAAGAAATGGTCAATTAGAATAAATTAACACACCTTGAGTTGAAATCTCTATGAACCTTCTCAATTTTGTTTCCTAACCTTCTTCTTGATGTACTTCCCTTCAAACCCTCTTCCTCTCTAGTTCTCTCTCTCTCTCTCTCTCTCTCTCTCTCAGGGGCTTCTCTTGTGATGGTTCTCCATCCAATGCCCAAGAACATAGATATTTATATAAAAGTGAATAATGACGAAAATTAA
The DNA here is from genome assembly GCA_036172215.1 of Camellia granthamiana. Taxonomy (NCBI): domain Eukaryota; kingdom Viridiplantae; phylum Streptophyta; class Magnoliopsida; order Ericales; family Theaceae; genus Camellia; species Camellia granthamiana. The sequence goes on along the minus strand of CM069914.1, from coordinate 100,997,745 downwards.
TCAGTTTAATCATCCTAAATCAAATTTTCATAGAAATGCTTATTATGACCTAAAAATTATGCTGATTTCAAATATAAAATCAATTTCGGTTTATCAAGTCTCTAAGGCCCTCAATTTCCGATTCAAACGTTTTATAATTGTGACAGATGTTTTTCTTATCAAACAGATATTGGTCTCTAATCATAAAATTTATTTGCTTAAACACAAAGTCATATAAAATTCCACAGTGAACATTTAAATGCACAGACTGAAGGACTGCGAATATACCGGAAACACATGCGAGGGTCGGGTTATTACATGACCCATTAACAAACATAGCATCAATTCCCATTGAGTTCCGTTCATTGAACCACCCACAAAAACTACTCTCTTCCCTCTGATCAAAACCAACATTTTTGTTGCATTGAACCTAAGAAAAATAACAACCTTCTCTCTCTCTCTCTCTCTCTCTCTCTCTCTCTCTCATTCATTCTTCTCTCTCCGATTTCAATGGGATCAGATTGAACACCTCTATTCAGGTACCCCTCTCTCTCCTCCCAATCTAGTTTGGTAGAACTATTATGCGTGATCTAAGATTGGTGACTGACAGTGCTACATATATATTTACTATCAAGGGCACAATGAGTTTGATCTATGTGATGTGTACATTTATTCAAACATGTTCTGCTTTCTAGGTATATATATATGTTTAAACATGTGCTATGTGATGTGTGCATTTGATCTTTGATCTATGTGATCTATGTGATGTGTGCATTTATTCAAACATGGGTTTGTTTTTTTGGCTTCCTAGACATGGGACTCTGCTTTCCAGGTATATATATCTTTAAACATGTTCTTCATTTCACATCCTCTTCTCTTGTGCAGATCACTCCATTGCATAAACAAGAGAAGGCTGCTTTGCATTTCTCTAGTTGAAGGTATTTCATTTCATATCTTTAGACATGTTCTTTATTTTTGTTTTGTGATTGTTTATTTATTTATATTAAAGGAAAGAATATGGAGGTTTTAAATTAGAATTTTTTGGGCTTACCCAGTAAACTGGTCCCATCTGCTAAAACTTTAGATGCATAACCATACACCACTGTCATTAGTTAACTACATAGAGCCATTTAGAATTGCAAAGAATTCCTCCTAATTGTATGCTCTCTTTAATTTTAGCAACCAAACATAGCATAATTTGGTTAATCTTTGAATGATTTTTCTAGTTTATAACCTTGTTGTTCTGCTTTGAATTCTTCTTGGTTACATGTTTTAGTTGTAGTTGAATTCTTCTTGGTATTTTTATATGGTTTTAGGCTTACCAAACCTAGGCGAACAAATAATTGACGACTCAAGCTTGGTTTGTAAACTTATAACTGAAAATCCTAAGTGATTCGTGATTAGATCAAGATTAAAATATTCCAAATCCGAATTATTCAAAACACGCAATCTAAATTATCAAGCACTTACGAATGTGATTTAGATTGTTGTTTTTCTAAATAAACAATAAATCGACACAAACGATTTTTACGTGGAAAAAATCACAATTGAAGAACCTTCAATTGTAACCAAAAACCACGGGCGAAACGCCACTAATCAATCCACTACTGAAGAAAGAAAGATTACAAAGATAATACACAAATTACCCAACTCAGTCGATTTGTCTTCACACCTTCTGTAACTCTTTCACCACGCCTTCGTCTCGGCATTGATTGATCTGAAGTTGAATCCACAACTTCGTTTGTCGAATAAACGACTACGTACAGAATCAAACTCCTTTGAAACTCCACGTTTGAATCTTCGGAATCCACCAAAAAGAACTCTCTTGTATGTATATGTATAATCTCCTTGATATGTGCTTCTCAATGCATGAGTTGAATACTCATTCAAATTTATCAAGGAAAACTCACAAAAATCTCCAGAAGAAAACCTCAAACAAACCCTAAAAAGCCTTAAACAAGATCTAGAAGAAGTAATCCTAAAATTGACCCAACACGCGAATATATAGGGTCTGAAATCGCATGGTCCGCTCGAGCGTGGGATTTCCCGCTTGAGCGGAGACTTCATATTCCGTGATTCATATAAGGTTCACGCTCGAGCGGAAGTTTCCACACTCGAGCGTGGAAACACAACATCCAGTATGTTTTGCAGGTGTAGCAGAGATGCTGTGAGGGTCCAATCCCCACTCGAGCGTCACTTTCCTCACTCGAGCGGGAAGACCAAAACTAGAAAATCTGGAAAACTCTAAATAGTTACAACCTTGGGTTTGTGTCATGGAATTTGACAACAAAGGGTCCTAACAATCTCCCCCTTTGTCAAATCCCGGACAAAACCATTCTAAAACAAGTTTCCTAACAAAAAAAAAAAAAAAAACACTAAAACAATACGAACAACAATGAGCCAACACTAACAACCGTGAAAATCTGAAATCCATGCTTTTGAACAGTCACCCTGAAAGAAGAAAAAAAAAAAAAAAACATCCACACAAGCCAACCAAAAACTGTGGAACTATATTAAATAACAAAATATACATCCATCCATAAAAAAAATATACTATCCAAATATACTATCCACCAACTAACGAAATAACCACAAAACCAAATCATGATCCAACTATACCAAAGAAAGATATAAGCAAAAGTAACTACTGTACTGTACCATCAATATAAATAAAAAACAACTGTACCAACTAGAAAACCACTCCCCCTTTTTGTTCGGGAGGGATCAAAAATATGAGAAATAGAACAAAACAGCAAAGATCATGGAGCTGGTGCCTGGGACTGTAACTGAAGCAAGGACAGAATCTGAGCCAGCTAAGACGAAGATTGGGCCACAGATGCCTCAATCCCCTGGGAAGAAGCCTCTAAGGCACTGAACCGGGAATCGGCAGTGGTCTCAAGATCTGTAAGCCTGGCCTCGAAGATATCCATCCTCCTCTCGAGATGGTCAAACTGGGAAGCAACAGATCTCTCAAAGGACTGAAGCTGACCATGAACCGTACGAACTGGAGGAACCTGCTCCCCCTCACCAAGATCTCTGCCAGCAGCAGCAGCATCATACTCAGCCTCTTCGGCCATGGCTGCAGCATCACTAGTACCTGCACCAGATCTACCTGAACCAGAAGAAACCCCCCTAATGTGAGACTGACTCTGGGAGACAGTCTTTTTGGTAAACGGCGGGGAAGGTGAAGCAAACTTATCCTCATCGAAAGCAGGGACCTCAAGCTTGGCGAGTAGCCGGTTTATGAGGCATCCATAGGGTAAACCAAATTGTTGCACTCAAAAGCAGCAACCATCTTTTGAATGATTAGTGTGGCAAGATCTATAGAACGATTTTGAGATAGGAACTGAAGAACAAAACCTTGATCCTGGTTAATCTCGGAGATATGGGTGGTAACAATGATATTGGCACACACAATAAGATTGAGCAATCTAAATTGTGGGAGAAGCTCATTTTTTTTAATCAATGAACCAGATGGCCAAGAACGGGGGAAACCACAAAGGGTGTGGGCAACCTCATCAAAGTCACAAGTGGGGCGTACTGGAAAAGGATAGAAAATGGGAAATCTCAGTAATCCCTAACACCTCTCGAATAAGGTCGGTGGTAACTGTAATGGATTTAGACCTAACCGAAGTCTTGAAAGACGGCCCAATATTGTCAAGACTATCCATATTACAATAGAACTCGCGCACCCAAGAGAGGTTTTGAGAACCAGAAAATAAAAGAACATTATCCCCACCCAAGGGATCGAACAGTGAATGGATAGGGATGGACTCAAATGTGGAGGGTTGAACATTACGTTCAAGATGAATGGAGCGGGTGGTATAAGACTCGCGGTACAGCTTGGCTTTTTCAGCCGAGGGAAAGCGCTCAGTGTCATATGGAGGGCGACAGGCAATAGACTTTTGTCTTTTGAAGGTGGACATGACTAAACCAAGACAAAACATAAAACAACACAGATAACCCCCAACCCACAACCAAAAAAAAAAAAAACAACACAAACCATTAGTACCACAGGTGTATATAGCAATTTGAGGCAAGGAAATAAGATTAGGGTGCAACAATGTAGGAAAATAGGAATAAAATATGGCAAGTATGAAGCATGGTAAACAAGGCAGCCATCAATACACAGTAGGCCAACACAGTAAAACAAAACAGGGGAACTCATAACCTTAGGGCAATGCAATAAGAGGGCAAGACATGTAACAAAAAAAAAAAATCCCCAAATGGGAACAAACAAAAACTAGCAAAAAGCCCAAAGCAAAAACCCTAGATGGAAGTGAGAGAAACGAAACCACTGTGCAACAATCAAAATCAACATTGACTAACCCTAAACACGATGAACAAAAAAAAAATAGACCCATCTACACATTGTAAAACCAACTCAAGTAAAAACAAATACGAATAGATCAAAGGGACAGAAATCCAACAAAAACAAAAGAGAATGAGAGGAGAGTCATACCTGAGGTGTGCACACACACTGAGAGCACCAAGAAATCACCAAGGAGGAATAATGGAGAAGAATCACAAAGGATGCCTGTAGACGCGACCCGAGGGCCTCATGCTATAGTTCGGACTCATGTGCCACGGTTTTGAATCTAGTCTCGCAAAGTGCAATGCAAGATCGATAAATCACCAAAGAGTCCAAATCTGGCAAATCGTTTTGGAAAACTGATTTTTGAGAAAGAAGTGCCAATCATGGACTGCTTTGCCAGATACAGAGTCGCCACCTAAATATTTTATTTTGGGGAAATTTAGGAAACCCTGACTCGTTGCCTAAGGCTACGTGTCCGTCATCACCAAAGTTACCTCGGCTCGGGAACTTGGGTACAATTGGGGAAGGTCAGCTATGAGCACCCCCGCTCGCTCGATCAAAGATCGGCCTGTACTAAACATGATATCTTGTTTTTTAAAACACATGTGTTCTTATTCTGATTAATTAGCTAGAATTACTATGTGATGCGCACAACACACAAGTAGAGACTAGATCGCCTAATTTGGAACAAAGCATTGCATATCCGTTTGTTTGGAAATGGTTTTGAATTTTGCTACTCGCAAGTAGGCTAAAACACAGATTTCGATGACTCGTTCTGATTCAAGCAATCCAACCTTCAACCACAGGCATTCAGGCAGTTATATCACATAAGCAATTAGCCTCATAGTAAGCATGCTTTCATGTTAACACTCACATACATGCAAGATGCTAAAGCATAAACACTCATAGTGTACTCCGAGCCAAAACAAGGAACATGTTAGTAATCAAATGTATGATCCAAGTTCATGCTAAGATGGCTAATGCATCGCAGGCAAAATGCAACTAGAATAAGCTCGGCTAATCTAAAGTGGCATATGAGATGTGACAATTCGATACATGTATTCAACTTGGAATTGAAATACAATGTAGTTAGTATGATGCGCCGAACCCGGTGCATGCAATACAGATGGATGATGCAAACATGCATAGTATAAGGATGCTAATTGAAATGTGCCCTAGAACTAACCATCATAAGCACGTAAGTAAAAGGGAGAAAGACGTGGGGTTGGAAGACATGCATCACACACACGCACGCTTATTACACAATTGCGCCCTCTCGACAGAGGGACCGAAAAAATAATACAAGTTACATAATTAACTAACTGACAAGCTAATTAATTATTACACAACACTTAACTAATTAAACAAATTAATTAAGCTACTGGAAGCAATAAAGCAGCCTCGGGAAGAGGGACGAATGCATGCATGCTCGGCTTCGCTCGGAAATCCATCGCCATGTCATGTTGCCTCTGTTTACACTGCTCTGCACCTCTAAAAACTTTGCAAGTCCCAAAGATGATTCTGAACCACCATCTGAGCACTGTGGGATATCACCGACCAAAATTGAAGGCCACCGGCCAAGGGAATCTGGTCATCGACCACTTGTAGAGATATTGGCCAACAATGCATAGCCGGTCGGCATTGAAGATGGCCGATTGGCCATATCTTCCTGCAGAATCCTGTTTTGCTGTAGTAGAGGACAGACAGAGCATGGCGATGCATTTTCAAGGAAATGTTTGCACCACAACCCTCCTTATCATGTTTGAGACTCAAAGGAGTATGGTTCTCGACCCTCGAACCATCAATCACGCATTTCAACGCATGACGGCCCGAGGAGCCGAGTGTGCATTTTAATGAAATGCACACAAAACACATAAAGGATCCCCAACCTCTACCATGGTTTATCAAGGGGCAAGAGATATGAACATGCAATGCAAGCAATGCAATGCAACCTAGGCATGCAAGCAAACTAATGCAACATGAGCATGTTAGTGACAAAGCCATACAAGACTAAGCATGCCAAATGCAATGCAATGTTACCTAGCATGCCTCCAAACATGCAAGAGTATGTGACAACATATCAAGTACATGACAAAATGCAAGCTAACAAGTATGCAAAATGCGACTTAAGCATGCGAATATGCAAGGCATGTGACAACATTCAAGCATACAACAACATGTGAGGTGAACATGTGACAACATGTTAAGCAACTTAAAAAAGAGAATGCATGCCAAATGCATTACAACTTAAGCATGCAACAACATGTCATGGACTAAATATGCAACAAGGCACAATTGAACTAGCATGTTACAACATGCAATTTATCGAATATGCAACAAGTATGTGACAACATACAAGGCAAGCATGCAACAACATGCGGGGATGGTCTTAAGCCAATATGGACGGCTCTCAAATAGGTCCAAATCAACAGCCAAAATGCTATGGAAATGAGGACAAAAACACATACAAACATGCATGCCAATTGGCCTAACACTTAAGCATAGAAGGGTAACTCTTAAGCACACTTAAAAGAGGATAAACATGGACAAATGACATGCATTGTAAGCTCTGAAATCATGTTAGGAATGATGCCAAATCAACCAAATAAAGCATGCAAGAAGGTCCAAGGCCTAAGTCTAACCAAAGGGCTCAAACCAAGGCCATACAAAGCAAGTCCCGAAGGGTCAAAGGGACCCAAAACAGTCCCAATACAGGTCAAGACAAGGCCAAAAACACACTTAGATGGCATCCAAATGGCCTAAGCGTGGAAGCATACGCAATGATCCAAACATGGAGCACAAAACAACAACTCTTCAAGGCATTGAAGGGATGGAAAATGCAAGCATACAAGCATGATGCATGGACTGAAATATCATGACAAGTGATGCCAAACCACTGAAATAGCCCAAATAAAGCATGTCAAAGGATTCAATACTCAAAGCCTACAAGCTAGATTACATGGTGGCTATGAAAAGCAAGTCATGGACGACCAAAACAACCAAAATCAGAGCTTTAGCATGCTAAAACAAAGCTAGAAGCTTCATGAAATTAAGCCAAAATCATGCTAAAAAGACATGTTACAACATGGTGCATGTTAAGGCAAATCATGGGATTACAAGACAAGTATACAAAGCATGCATGGTATGTCTAAACCAACTCGAAATAGAGGTGTATCATGGCAAAACAAAGCCTGATACCTACTGAAATGGAGCTAAAACAAACTAAACACACATGCTACCACATAAGCCATTTATGCAAGCATTAAAGACAATAAGGAGAGGGGATGACCCTCTCCTTTTTAGGACCTCAAAACCACCTCTCCACCACTGAAAATCCTCTGGATTTCAGTGGTAGAGAGGTCATGCAAAGACCAAAACAATGGCCAAAAGGTATGGCCTAAAACAAGGCCTAATAAGGCCTTGGAGGGGGGAGACAACCCCAAACCTCAAAGTGACCTTAAACAAAGTTCTAAAACACACAAAATCAGAACTTTTATCAGTTATAGTCGAAGCTTAAAATAGCATACAAGAATGGCTAAAAGCCTAAGCAAGAAAGGGGTAACTAAAGTAAGGATGCTCACCCTTGTAGACCTTCGTCAAGAACACCACTCCAGCAGGTTTTTCTGATCAAAATCAACTCAAGAATCCTAACAACAACCCTCTAATACCTCAACAACCCAAGGGTGGTGTAATGCTAGGTGTTCAAGTGCAAAAGTAAGACAAAAACTCATTTTTGAGGCACAAAATAGGATCAAATAAGGGAGTATAGATATAAAACTATATCTCACTCTCTAACCCTAATTTTTTTGAACCCTAAAGGAGGGAGGAGGAGCTCCCTCTATATAGAGGTTCAAATGCAAAGCTTTCTAAGCAAGCTAAGCAAGAGGCAAATCCCTCCATACATGTGTATGGAGGGGGTGTAATATGGATGCTAGTTGTGCCAACTGGCACAAAATATCTGCATAAAGCAGATGAACAGGGTTCGGCCACCAAAAATGGCCGATCGACCAATATAATAGTCGGCCGACCAAAGATAGTGTCGATCAGCCAACACTATTCTCTGATGGCAAGAAAAAGGGGCCGATGGCCTCATGCCATGGCCGGTGGGGTATGGGGATGGCCAACAAGCCACCCTCTTCCCTTAGAAGCAAAAACACAAGTGTTTGGTGCCTGACCAAGCACAAAACAGATAAGTTGAGAGATCTTGAGGCAAGGTGCGTAGCCGAGACCTCCGAGAACTCAAAACGAACACGAGCACGGATGATCATCGAATATTCAAACGATGACGTCCAAGTCTTGAGGACGGTCAAAAATGGGGTGTCTACAGTTGCCCCTCTTTGACAGAACTCGAAAGTCATAACAATGACGGGAGTCAATGTCAAAGCCCAAAGACGACCCATTTTTGACAAGGCCGAAGACTTAGACAAGCACGTAATATAGCAAAGGTATGCGCCCGTAGGCAGGGCAAGATGCAAAAATCATGCATAAAGCCGAACATAACTTATGATCATGCAAAGAGAGCTGTAACGAAGCAAATACATACAATAAATGCAACAGTTTAAGCAGGCGGATACAAATCTAACTACATTACATGTAGAAAGGATGTAAGAGAATTATGCAATTCTCGCTACGTCTCACGCGGAGAATACAATACCTGTGCGGTTCGTCTGATAGTGTCAGCTTCAAATGAACCGTACATACAATATCGTGCCTGAAAAGGAAAGAAAACTGAACAGGTACAACATCGTTAGAAAACATGCATAGCAATGCAAGTGAGAAGTACGTAACAACGCAAGTGAAGTGTGCATAACAATGCAAGTAACGTGCAAGACAATGCGGGTGGGAGGATGCAAGTCAATGCAACCTAAGGATGACGCATGACAATGCGGAAAGGGATGCAAAACAATGCAAGGAGGGCATGCGCGACAACGTAAGCCGAGTAGGATGCATAACAATGCGATTTGAAACAAGCATGACAACGCTAGGAAGGCACAAACACATATAAGTAAAGTACACGTGACAACGTGTACAATGTGTAAGGCAAGGATAAGTATACACATGTAAGTAAAGCATGCGCAGAAACGCATGCAATGGGTAAAGAAAGGCATGAACACATGTAAGTAAAGCATGCGCGATAACGCAAGCAATGTGTAACAGCGAATAAACACATGTAAGTAAAGCATGTGCGATAACGCAAGCAATGTGTGAAATAATAGGAACTTGAACATATATAAGTAAAGCACATGCGACAACGTGTACAATGTGTAACAAGGAATGAACACATGTAAGTAAAGCATGCATGAAAACGCAAACAATGTGTAACCTCCTCAAAAATGCATGAACACATGTAAGTAAAGCATGTGTGGAAACGTATGCAATGTGTAAAGCAAGGGATAAATATACACATGTAAGTAAAGCATGCGATAACACATGCAATGTGTATAGCAGGAATGAACACATGTAAGTAAAGCATACGTGAAAACGCAAGCAATGTGTAACCTCCTGAAAAATGCATGAACACATGTAAATAAAGCATGCGTGGAAACGTATGTAATGTGTAAAGCAAGGGATAAATATACACATGTAAGTAAAGCATGCGGGCTAACGCATGCAATGTGTAACAACGAATAAAAAAAAATGCATGAACACATGTAAGTAGAGCATGCGTGGAAATGTAAACAATGTGTGTAACAATGCGAGAGGGGGAGAGAGGGGTTAGCAAGGGTTAGCAAGGGTTAGTAAGGGTTAGTTACGTCCACACGTGGCACGCGAGTAGAAAAGTTAGTAGAGTTACGTCCACACGCGGCACGCGAGTGGAGAAAGGGGTTAAGCATCAGAACATGTTCCGAATGCTCTTAACCAAAGAAATGGAAACATAGGGACATATCCCGGTGTTCCAAAATAAGAGGGGAGAGGGAAACACAGGGACGTATCCCAGTGTTTCGGAATGGCTTAAGCATTGGAACGTATTCCAAATGCTCTTAACCGAAAAAGGAAGAAACATAGGGACATATCCCGGTGTTTCGAAAAAGAAAGTGCAAAACAATGCAAGTTAGAGGGGTGAAAGACAATGCACATGAAATATGCAACAATGCGAGAGATTGACATGCATGATAATGCAAATGGAAGATGCATGACAATGAGAGTTGTTTGAAATGCATGACAATGCAAACAAGAGATGCATGACAATGCACGTTGTTGAAATGCATGACAATGCAAATTGTTGAAATGCACGACAATGCAAATGAGACACGCATGACAATGCATGAACTGAAATGCCTAATAATGCAAACTATTGGAATGCATGACAATGCAAATGAGACATGTATGACAACATGAACTGAAATGCGTGACAATGAATGATCATGAAATGCAGATGAAAGATGCATGACAATGCGTGTAATTGAAATGCATGACAATGCATGGTTCATTGAAATGTATGACAATACAAATGAACTCCAATGCGTGACAACGCATGTTTTTTTTTTTTTTTTTTTGAAATGCATGATAATGCTAATGAACTCAAATGCGTGACAATGCACGTTTCTTGAAATGCATGAGAATGCATATGGACTCAAATGCGTGACAACGCACGTTTCTTGAAATGCATGACAATGCATATGGACACAAATGCGTGACAACGCACGTTTCTTGAAATGCATGACAATGCATATATGAACTCAAATGTGTGACAACGCACGTTTCTAGAAATGCATGACAATGCATATGGACACAAATGCATGACAACGCGTGTTTCTTGAAATGCATGACAATGCATATGGACTTAAATGCGTGACAACGCACATTTCTTGAAATGCATGACAATGCATATGGACACAAATGCGTGACAACGCGCGTTTCTTGAAATGCATGACAATGCATATGGACTCAAATGCGCGACAACGCACGTTTCTTGAAATGCATGACAATGCATATGGACTTAAATGCGCGACAACGCACGTTTCTTGAAATGCATGACAATGCATATGGACTTAAATGCGCGACAACGAACGTTTCTTGAAATGCATGGCAATGCATATGGGCACAAATGCGTGACAACGCGCGTTTCTTGAAATGCATGACAATGCATATGGACTTAAATGCGTGACAACACATGTTTCTTGAAATGCATGGCAATGCATATGGACACAAATGCGTGACAACACACGCTTCTTGAAATGCATGACAATGCATATGGACTCAAATGCGTGACAACGCACGTTTCTTGAAATGCATGACAATGCAAATGAAGAGTGCATAGCAATGTAAGACGGGTGTGCGCTACAACGCATGTAGTACGTGCATAACGGAGCAAGTGAATAGTGCATAACAATGCAAGTTGTGTGTGTTACACGCGTGTAGACGTGCATGACGATGCGACCCATGTATGTGTATCATAAACAAGACAGCACACGCAATGCAACGCATTTAAAGCGGTTATTGAGTCTCGCAAGATACAAAAGGATACGAAAAGGATACACCTTGCGCGTTCCGAGCATCGCACACAAAAGACATGGCTCGAGGTCAACATGGAGGCCAGCTAAGCTTTGAAAATGCACTTTTTTGCACTGTCTTGAGTAAAGAAGGTCCCAAACCACATAAATGACCCAAACAAGGGTGTGGGAGGTGCATCGGCCTCCAGGGAAGGCCACCGGCCATTCACCGGCCATAAAATAAGGACATCGGCCAAATATTTAGCCGGCCGGCTAACAATTTGGCCGACCGGCCAAAAATGACTGTGTCGGGGCAGTTTTGTCCTTTGGCCACGGGTCCTTAAATATAGGGCCTCAAACCCTTATTTTCTCATTCCTCCTTGGTCAAAAATCTCTCCCCTCTCTCTCTAGGTGAGTTTCCTCCCTTAGATCCGCACTTTTCTCTTGTTTTTGTCGCTTTGTCGTCGTTCGATTCGCGAAACCCTTTCGGTTTCGCACACTTTGAACCGAACAATTCTCAGTTTCGGTGTACTTTTATTGAGTTCCACCACTTGGGGTTTGTTTCCCCCGAGTCATACCTTGATCTTTGTGTCTTTTCTACACTCCGACCTTTCTGCCCATTTTTCACCCTCTCGGGGTTGACCTTAGGGTTGACTTTTCACATTTTTGCCCGGTTTTCACACTTTCGGCCATTTTCACACTATTCTTGAGATGGAAGACGACATTCCAGGCGGTGGGGCTCCCCCGGAGTTGGACATGGACCCTGAGGCCGAGCTCCTGCCTCTTCACATCCAGCCATTCGATCCAGCGGCCTACAAGCCGGCGATACACGTGCTTCCTCCTGACAGCCTCCGTCACTTCAGGAGCTATAAGCGACGCGTGCCACTGGAGCTTTTGCTACACGAGCCAGAGTCACATCTGTCCTACGGCACCTCTGAGGTACACTCTTCCCTGTTTCATTTTCTGTAACGTAGAATACCTAACTGCAATAGTCGATTCTGTTCTTTAACTGTTTGGCCCGGATACACCGATATACCACATGCTGTAGTTCACTGTGGGCACACCTATAGCCATTATTTGTTTAAACTTAAACACATGCACGCACACTACATTTTCCAAAATTTTGAAGGCATTCAAGCACACGCAGCCACACTGTACTCTCCCAAATTCCGAAGGCATTCAGACACATGCACACACATTGGATTCTCTCAAATTCTGAAGGCATTCAAACACATGCACACACACTGGATTCTCCCAAATTCTGAAAGCATTCAAACATATGCACACACATTGCATTCTCCCAAATTCCGAAGGCTTTCACACATTATATTTTTAACATTACTTCGCAACCGTTTGTTGGTTGTTGCTTTTTTTTTTATCACAGGGAGATTCCTATGCCTTTCGAGGGTATGGGAACGTCATGGCCCGAGGATGGTATATGGAGCTGCCCGACGCAGTCCGCCGGATTGTCGACCAGGCTGGCTTTGGGCCCTTCTGCATGGGGCTCTCGCGCCTCACTGCGAGCAGGCCCCTTCTTGCTGCTCTGGTGGAGAGATGGTGGGACACCACCGACTCCTTCCACTTTTCTGCCACCGGGGAGATGACGATGACTCCCTTTGACTTTTCGATGCTCACCGGCATCGGGGTAGGGGGGATCCGATCCCCTTTGATACTGATATGGAGGAGTGGGACACCGCTCAGCTATACTTGGTTGGCACTCGGCCACCTCTTGCCCAGCCAGGGTTTGTGAGGTATTCGTGGTTTGAGGACCACTTCTGGATCCAGGCGCCTACTACCCGGGAAGAGGAGGAGCAGTACGCCCGTGGTTTTATCATGTTTCTACTAGGGACCACGCTTTTCGCCGACCGGGCGAACACCGTCGCCCTCTATCTGCTGAGTGCGCTTGTGGACGTGATGTGGATCCGCCTTTATGACTGGGGTGGCGTCGGCTTGGCCACTCTCTATGGTTACATGAGCTCATCGTCCCGCCGCAGCGGACAGTTGCTTGGAGGCTATTGGCAAGCCTGGGAGGTACACATTTCCTTCTTGCCTTTTCAATTCTGCCTCTCATATCTGCACACCATACACACTGCGCACACGTAATCTATTTTACACTGACTGTACATTGCACACACTGCACAACACACTGCACACATCGCACAATACACTGCACACTATTCTTTGATTTCTGCTTTTATCTGTATACTGCTTTATCTGATAAGCTTGCTCATGTCTACTCTGTTACGTTCTGTAGTTGTGGCTGTATGCCTACTTCCCTAGGCTTGCCCTAGTACCAGACGAGGAGATTCCCCCCATGGTCCCATTTTCCCATCGCTTTGACGTGAGATGCGAGCGGAGGCCGCGGGAGCCCTTCATGTTCTTCTGCCGCTACTTTGACACCATCACCGTAGTCGAGGTATGTCAAACATTTCAATTTATTGGCTTTGCTTTGAAATGTACTTTAAATAGCAAATAACAAACTGTATTTCCTGCCATTTGCAGATCACCTGGCAGCCGTGGGCTTCGTTGCCCATCGCAGTTCAAGAGTGGTATGCCTGCGCTCAGGAGACTGCCTGATTCAGAGTCTTGTTAGAGGGCCCGGTTTGCCGTGTCTGGTATTTTGGGGAGCGCTTCTTGCGGCAGACCTTGGGCATGCCAGAGCAGCCGGTTCCAGCACCTCCTCCTACCCATGTGAGGGACACTGAGAGGTATACCTTAGCGAAGATGGCAGATTACACTATCGGCTAGAGCCATGAGCACTTTGTAGACGAGGGCAACTATGCGGAGTACGTCCAGACCTATATCATGTGACCTCTTACCGGTGTCGGCCGAGTTGAGAGAGAGAGAGACCAGCGGCGCCAGCTGTGAGAGCAGGAGCATCGCGGGCACCTCAGGCCCGAGATAGGAGTGGGCCTCAGAGAGGGTAGGGAGCTGGGTGGCCTGAGCTGCCTGCCATGATGACGTGCCGAGGGTAGGGTGGGGAGACTTACCAGATCCCCATCGCTCCTCCCCCGGCTAATCACGAGCTAGTCGGATTCTATGGCTTGCCCCCGGTATGTACTACTTCACTTTGCATCTTGTACAGTCATTTTATTTCACTTCTCTTGATATTCCGCAGGATGCTGATGCTTCTAATCATTTTGCAGGCTTTTGCTGAGTACACTCGCCAGTCTCTGGACTTGACCGCCTCCGTGATGGGGATGCTACAGTGAAGCCTCGACCTGCTGGCTATTTACGGTATCCCGGTAAGCCCTTTCAATCGTAATCTCGAACTGTGCATAATCTGTTGCATTGCACTATCAACATGGCACTTGATACGCGGCCCTCACGACATTGATACACTGTAACCCACGGATTGCTCACAGCATTGCTCACGGCATTCATACACTGCACTCAGTCACTGTATTTTGTACTGATATACTGCTCACAACATTCACACCCTGTACTCATACACTGCATTCTGTATTCATGTTCGGCCTTGCGTAGCATAATTGATATATTTATCATTTGTCCTTTTCAGGCCCCATTCCAGATACCGGCTGCAGGGGGTGCTCCAGCAGGACCATCTGTGTCTGCCCGAGAAGGAGGGAGAGCAGGGCGAGGGACCACAGTACCCCCCGCACCAAAGCGGGGTGCACTCATGTTGGGAGCAGCTCACGAGCACCGATTCTAGATGATGATGAGTCCGAGACAGAGGCAGAGTCATCTGAGGATGAGACTGGAGATGACTCGGGCTCGAGCTCAGATGGTGGGGCCCACGACGATGCTCCTAGACCTTCGTCCAGGAAGAGGACGAGGACAGACTCTCATGCCTGAGACCAGTTGACATTGATCTAGACCGTTGCTATTTTTCTTTTTTTTCTTGCTTTGTTCAGACATTTTGTTGCTTTGAGCACATTATACTGCTGCAGACAGGTTTTATTTTCTTCAAAACTATGTAATTGAAAAGATGATGGAATGAAACAAGCTTTTTGTTTGAAAAAGTGTTGCATTTGTATATTCTATGCATCGCATCACATTGCATTGCATCGCATCATATTACATATCAATGAGATCAAATGGAAATTGAACATGCATGTGTTACCAGGTCAGGTAGTGAACCAACGTAACAAACAAATTAACTTAATAAGCAGTGATAAGACCTTGACAAGTTTACAACTC